>PVKA01041620.1:0-17969 GCA_004027165.1 Ctenomys sociabilis | reverse complement strand
ATAGTATCTCACTAGTGTGAGACCTTGAAAGAGTAATTAAAATTTAAAAGCTATAATAGATGCTGTGAAAGGGAAAGAAATTGTTCAATGGGAAGGACAAACTGGTATAGAAAAAGGACAAATGAAAGAAGGGGAAAAGATGTTATATGCAGGATAGTTTGAATAATTGTACCTTCGATTTCTGCTGGTCATTTGAAAGCAGTTCATCCTTAAAATTTATTTTCTTTTTATTCTTTTTAATTTCTTACACTTTTGTTATTCTTTATCTTTTGTTTAAATGAATCTTCCATATTTATATCTGTTAATCTGAACAACTAATTTGGAGGTAGTATCATGCAATACAGCAACTATTGTTATATTACTATTACTTTGTTTAGTGAAATTTTGTATCGTTTCTAATGCTGTTTTTTTTTCTATCACTATTTTATATTCTTTTTTAAAAAGATGCACTTACGTTCTCTCTATTCCTTGATAGCCCTGATCATTTAAATGTGTTCTCCAAAATTGATGTGTTAGAAACTTAACTCCTAAGGAAATGATGTTGCAAAACGGTACTTGAAAGCAAGTGATTTAGGGCATGGAGGCTTTTCTGTCATGAGTGGATTAATGGGTTTATTATCACAACAATGGGTTCCCCATAAAAGCAAGCTGAGTACCTCTTGCCGGGTCCTCCCCAGATGCCAGCACCTTGATAGTGGGCGTCTCAGTCCCCACTACTGTGATGAATTTCTTTTCTTTATTAATTACTTTGTGGTGTCAGCAGAAAATATAGCAAGACAATAGCTCATTCTCTTATAGTGCTGAATAATATTTGACTATTTAGTGAGTCTGCCACCTACTGAGGAATGTGTTGTCTTTCAAATTTTGGCAAATTTTAGGAAAGTTGCTAGAAGAATCCATGAGCATGTTCCTGTGATTTTCAAATCCTGTGGGCAGATGCCTATCAGGTCCCACATAACAGGAGTGCGTTTGTTAAAGAATTTGCCACATCACCTTCTAAGTGGTGATCCTGTGACTTTGCTCTTTGCTCATTTCTCCATATCTACAACAAACTTCCCCTGCAGGGCCCATATTGTCTGTTTCATCATAACTGCATTTTTAACAAGTTTTGCAGTTGCCACTGTTTCAGTAACTCTTAGTTTAAATTTGAGGAAAATCCTTGATTAATTTGGCTTGAGTCAAGTGTCTGTAACAGGTTCAAGAGTCTGATGTGGATAAGGCTGTGCAGTGTCACCTGTTCAGTAGAAGCTGTGGAGGGGGAGGGCACATAGTTGCTCACCATAACAGCGTTCTTTGAAGATCTTCAAATACAGCAATGAGTTATGGTGGGAGGTGAATTATTTAAAGGGTTATGTTTGAACTATCTAAGAAATGAAACTAGGTAAATTTAGAAATTCCACCTGTCTCAGGTATAACCCTTATAATAAAGGGCAGGATAAAGGAAAAGAGGAGCAGGGATATGCAAAGAAAGCCTACAGGTTTTTGCATTGGTGAAAGTAGAGCAGGGACAATGGGAAACTGCAATACAAACTGAGAGTGGGCAGCCTGGAGGAGTCTGTAGTACAGAGCTCTCAGGAGCCCTGTGGAGGGTTGGAGTGCATTGGCCCTGACCCCGCACGGTGCTCACTTACTGCCTGGAAGCTGCTTGAGAGGAGAACTCTGCTCTCTGTCTGCAGGGGACCCTGCAAGCACTGCAGTCTGGAAGCCTTGTGCTGACTCAGCTCATGACAGCAAGTCCTCTCTTGCAAGAACAAGCTATCAGCCCACCCAATTCACAAATAATCCAGCGTAGTGGGAGAGTCTGACTTAAGGGCTCTTGTAACCAATACCAAGACTAACTTGATGGATGGCTTGGAGCATGCAGGCAGATTGCTGCGAGGCAATGTCCCAGTGCTCCCGCATATGGGGCAATGCACAGAATATTAGCAAGTGCCGTCATTAGCCATAAATTTCCAGAGAGAAGGAATTTTTTAAAAAAGAAAAGGGTCAGTGTGATAGTCCAGTGGACTGAGCACCCCCTCTTAGGCAAGCACAGGGTCCATGGTTCATGCCACGCTGGCCTCACCCTAGGCATGCTGAGCCAGCCATCAAGTCTGGGCCTGGTGGTGCCTGCCTGTAATCCCAGTGCTGGGGAGGCTGAAAATAGGAAGATCATTATGAGTCTGAGCTGTATGCTGAGACCCTGTACCAAATACATAAACAATAAATACATAAATAAAAAGAAAAGTGAAAGTCTGAGATGGTCTGTGAGGTAGAACCTTAATATGCCACTAATCTTCTATGAGCCTGTTTACATATTTGAAAATAAAGGTAGCCAATTAAAAACTAAAATATCTTCTGAGCTAACATTGCATTAATACTAATTTCTTTCCATGTCAAAAATCCTAGCAGTTTCCATTGAAACACCACATTCGAAGGTCCAAAAGTGAAATACCAAATATAAAAGAGAAGATGGCCCAGTAGTCAGAGAATACGCATTATGAAATTTGTGAGAAAACTAATGTTGTGTTAGCAGCTCAGTAAGATTAGCGATCACCTCCCACACATGGATGCAAAAGTCCCTTTTCTTCTCCCCGTCTGAGAGATCCAATCCTGAGCATTGCCTGCAGTGGAAAAGAAGAGAGACACAGTCAACAGAAAGTACAAAGCTGCTTGCTGACCAGGTTTGACAGCTGCCAGAAAGAGTCTCCATGTGTGCCACAGGAGACTTCCTACTGGGCCAGTGAGAAGGGCAAAGGCTTCCTTCAGCAAACCTCATGTACATGTCCCAGGGCTGAAGCCTCATCTCTACTTTCTTCTGCAATGCCTAGATAGGTTTGCCTTTAATTAGAGAGCATGTGTGGATTGAAGGGGTGTGCGTCTCAGGGGAGGTCTTAGCTGGGAACTCATTGCCAGAGGCCCACGAAGCATGTTGAAGAGGTCATACTTGATGAGATTGGCTTTCCAGAGCCCTCAGCATCTTCTGGAATTTTGTATTAAACTTAAGTTAGTAGTTAGGACTATGGGAAATTGGCCACCACAACAAAGGTTTATTGAGTGGCGTGGGAGGGATGCTTGAACAAATTGGATACAAGACAGCTTTGAAACTTAAAATTGCTTTTAAAAATCAAGAGATATATGGAAAGAAATTATTAGCATGTCAATTAGTTTATTTGTAGTTAACATTTTTAATAGTAGTTAAAAAATGAAACCAGTAGATTTTATGAAAATTTT
Organism: Ctenomys sociabilis; assembly: GCA_004027165.1. Taxonomy (NCBI): domain Eukaryota; kingdom Metazoa; phylum Chordata; class Mammalia; order Rodentia; family Ctenomyidae; genus Ctenomys; species Ctenomys sociabilis. The sequence continues at coordinate 14,756 of PVKA01041620.1, read as the reverse complement.
TGTAGATTACCATCAAAAATCTGATATATATTTTTTAAAATAAAAATATCTACTTGGAATTGTAAGAAGCACATTTGCTTCTCAAGAATAATTCCATGCAACATAAAATGTTAGAAATATTTTACTAGGCCTTTGCCACAGTTGAAGAAAAATAGTTCATTATACAATGTTAGGTTTTTTCCCTTATCCACAAAATCTGTAAGAGATTACTAAGATAGTTGTGGCTTTCATTCTTTCAGATAATTCCCAATTCACTTGAAAGGTTTTTCTTTCAACAGACTTTTTTTGTTATTGTTAACATGTGTTCTGCTATTTTATATGATGTTTACTCAATAGAAAGTACTCGACATTTAAAAATCCTCTCTTATCCTCAGGTTTGTTTTCCCCATTTCTCCTTCGGTATATATTTGGAATATATGGGCCATGATGGCCTGGACCAACAATTAAGAGACAGATATTTCACTGCCACTTGGACATCACTGACCCAGGCAGTGTTGAGACTGACTCCCGGCACCACTGAACCCTTCCTAGGAGAACTGTGTCACTCAAATCTTGCTTTCTTCTTAGTTACCACAAAATAGGATCCAATCCCTGCCTCACTCAAAATTCTTGTTAGCATAGCCTCTGTAAACACAGGCTGGATGTGGGCCATGAGTCCTAAAAACCATGAAAATGAGCTATGAAGTTTCATGTGACATTTGTAGTGTTAAAAAAGCTGATCTCCTCAAGAGATGAAAGACAGGCTGAGTCCTGTCTTGCTTCCATCATAGAGAGAAAGATGACTCTAGAATCTAATAGAGATTTCTGCCTTCTTTCTTGAACCATGAACTTCAAATCTAGAAGCAACCAGGGTGCAGTTACCCTGGTCTGGGCTGGGTCTGGAGGGGTCCAGCGGGCGCAGGGCATGCAGAGGCTCTCCCACACACTCGCTGGGCCTGGGCTTGAGCTGCGTCTGGAGGGTTCCTGAGAGTGTGGCAGAAATTCTCACTCACATGTTGGACCTACGCTGGTTCTAGAGGGGTTTATAGGGGTCCCGAGAGCACAGCTGAAGGTCTGGGCTTGGGCTGGGTCCAGAGGTATCCAGCGGGTGCAGAGGAGTGCAGAAGCTTTCCCACACACTCACCAGGCCTGGACTTGGGCTGTGCCTGGAGGGGTCCCCAACATGTTCTGGAAAGTGCTAGTCTAGTACTCATGGTCAGCGAAATAATTAGAATTTAATATGAGGACAGAAAGGCTCATTTATGTGTGTATGAGTGTGTGTAGGAAGATATATTTTAAAGAGGTCAGTTCACATAATCAGAGAGACTTGGCAAATTCAGTTTGCTTGATGGGCTCCCAGGCAGGAAACATGAGAAAGAAGTGCAGTTCAAATCCAAAGGCAGCAGGCAAGAATTCTGTCTTGCCTGGGGTGCGCAGTCCTTGCTCTGTGCCGTCAGCTGTTTGGATCAGGAAGGGTCATCTGCTTTACTTAGAATCCAGAGGTTTGAATAGCAATCTCCTCCAGGAAACACTTTCATAGAACCATTCAGAATGGTGTTTGACCAAATAAATAGGCGCAAGGCTCAGGCCAGTACCATCACAGTGGTGTACCGTGTTAACAGAAACTGTGCTACTACATGCCAATCCCAGGATAACACAGTATTGACCCACACCTCCTTCCATTCTCAGCTCCACATAGAGTCAGGCACCTTGGACAGGAAACTCTTTGGTACTTTCTAGTAAAAACAGCAATGCTGCTTCAGGAGCATCTCTAGAAAGACCACAGTGGCAATAAATGGAGGTTATATGGCCCTGTCATCAATTTGCAACTTCTCTTGAGTTCTGTTTCTTATTTATAATACCTCCCCAACAATCCAGGGAAATAATATCAAAATATCATTAACTGTGAATGAAAACACTTAAAATATTGATGATATGTCCCATCCACTTCCTCAGTTTCCCTACATGAGAAGGCAGTAGCATGCTGTTGTAGAAACAGCGCAGGATTTGCTGTTACAAAATGTGCTTTGGGGGCAGCGAGATAGCTCAGTGGACTATGCACCTGCTTAGGCAAGCTCAGGGACTGGGTTCAGTACCTGGTACCACATGCCGCTCCAGCCCCATCTCTGGGCCCACTGAGCCAGCGACTATGCCTGGGCTTGGTGGCACATGCCTATAATCCCAGCACTGGGGAGGCTGAAGACAGGAGGCTCACTAGGAGTCTGAGGTGTGTAGTGAAACCCTGCACCAAATACATAAATTTAAAAAAAGAAAGAAATATGTTTTGGAATCTAAACTTTTACAGGGAAGTACCTCAATCTTTCCAAACCTCAGTTTCCTCATCTGTGAAATGGAAATGATGATGACAATATTGGTAACTTATTATAATCAATTGAGATAAAACACCTGAAAGCATTTTATTCATGATAGGAGATTAGGGTCTTGATTTTTATAGCCATTTTCCATTACACTACAGTCACAGTGACTGAATATGACTTTAGGCCCTACTCCAACTCCTAAATAAGAAGACAGTAGCATAACGTTGTAGAAACAGCAAAGGATTTGCTGTTTCCAAATCAACCAATAATAACCAGGTCTCTTACCATGACTGGAAATTGTAACTAATAAAGAAGGGGTCTCTCATGTCTGTATAAGAATTTCAACATAATGTTTGTAGGGGGTGCTTCAATGTAATGAGTCTATGACCAAAAAATGCATTATTTCCTGCCTAGAATGTGCTAAAATTTCATACTGGAAAGTTTATCCAGTTTAGGTAACACATCAGTCATCTAGTGCATCCTTTCCTCTCTGTAGTACAGAGAGTTCTACAACACTGTCCAAAAACTATTTTATTAGTTTATAAAATCATTCATATTTTTGTTCTTATAGTAACCACAAGCAGCACAAGCACAGTAAAGAGAATGTGCACAGCTTAATATCAACGATAATGAATTAACCATTTAAATATTTTTATTTGAAAGAATAAAAATGATACAGAATTTCAAAACAAGGTGATAGAAAAATAACAATGGTTCTTATATTGCATATTTTTATTTTCAAAGTAGTTGCTCAGATTGCTAAGCATAAGCATGTAAGATTGATCGAATAATATAAACTCTAACTGTTCCTTTCAATGAACTAATAGAAACCAGTACTAAAATCTTAGTGTATATTTTTTCTTGCTTTTCTCCTTTCCTCCATCCCAGTTGTTCATTCCTGTCTCACCCCAGAAAGAATGCCTATCATCAAAAAATCAATCAATAATAAGCGCTGAAGGGACTTTGGGGGGAAGGAGAAGGAACCCCTCTCCACTGTTGGTGTGAGTGTAGACTGCTACAACCACTGTGGAAATCAGTGTGGGGATTCCTCAAAAGACTAGGATTAGAGGTCCTAGCCAACACAGCTATTCCTCTTCTGGGTATTTTCCCAGAAGAACTAAATACATTATTTTTTTACTTGTAAATATTTGGCACCTGAGACTAAACCATCTACAATTCATTCAATCAACGTTTACTAAGTATGTGCTTCACACTATATGTTTGACGAACATATATAGTAGTATATGCTTCAGACCATCCCACACATAGTGACCTGATTAAGTTTTCTAAGTGCTGTCAGTTTCTCTCTGTCTCTGTCTCTGTCTCTGTCTCTCTCTCTCTCTCTCTCTCTCTCTCTCTCTCTCTCTCTCACACACACACACACACACACACACACACACGTCACCACCACCTCTGCTACAGTTTTTTCTACTAAATGCGGTCTAAACTCCTTTGCCTAAAACTCAGCCCTCTGGTGTGTACTGGCACCAACTGAGCTTTTGGCAATTTGTGGCCTGCTCTGTTTTGTCTGCCTTGAGAGTTTTGTGTGATACTTTCATTACTTCAGTGGGTCTCCATCCAAAAGCCTCCTGTTGGGTAACGTCTCTCCTGTCACCAAACCAGTGTTACTTCTCCATTCATAGAATATCCATAGCCTGTTTTGGTCTTTTGTATTTCTGCCTACACAGTAGTCACTTGTGAGATTTCTAGTGGACTCTGTTAAGACTGTCAAATTCCATGAAATGGAAACTGCCTCAACCCCTCAGTCCCTGAGTGTACATTTCAGCAGCTTGTTGCATTTCTCAGAGGACAAGAACAAGGACGTAGAATAGTTTTGAAATTCTTCAGTGTCCTTGTAGTTTCAAAGGTTGTACAGTTCTATTTAGTAAAAAGCCTTGTAAAGTTAATATAGATATAGGAAGCTTTATTGTTTTCTGGTAATGATAAAATAAATAACATAAGTCAGCATCAGGTTAAGCAATGCTTAACTGTAAGAAATATGACTCTATGATACAAATCCATGGCCAGAAAAGGAAAATATTAATTATAGATCAGAGAATGAACAGAAAAGGCCTCGCATAGAGCTTTACTCCCTGTAGTCAGTCCAAAAATCTTTCTCCGAAGCAGAGGAAAGATCACCAGCAAGGTCATAAGGAAATTAAATGCTTGTTTGTTCCCTTAAATAAATATGATAAGGTTGATTGGCAGGGTGTACAAAAACAATACTAAACTAAGGAATTAATTAAAGTGTAAGCCCTAGGACCTTGAGGATCATGGCTGTAGGTTATCTATATGCCTGAATCAGAATGCCAGACATATAGATAGTGTTCAAATGTAAGTGATCATTCACTTTTATTAGGTTGGTAAATTCATGATGGTAAGAAGTTTGGTTCCAGCTCTTTTTCTTAATCTCTGTGCTTTCTTAATCCAACTTATGACTACTTCAGTCTATGATGATTTCATTAATAGATACCAAGCACTGAAAGATTTTTAATTCAGATTCCAGAAATTCCCTAAGAAGGCACACTTCCTCTCAGTGACGTTGGATTTCCCTCTCCAGAAATATTTGTTCCTGTGTAAGGGACAGATAGAGTCAGGGCTCTTTTCTTTTTTTTAACAAGAGAGTAAAAATTAGAATTGAAGCAAAAAATTACAAGTGATACAGAATTTCACTTAACACAGTAATATTAATTTCACCGTATTTGTTGTAATACATAGTGTTGTCTTCCAAACAGTTATTCATATTACCAGATATATGCATGTAAATTTGGAAGAAGAAAGAAATCTATAAGAAACTGAGAAAAAAGTAGAAACAATTGGAAAAGGAGACAAAACAAATTAAAGCATTAACTGCTTCTTTCCGTAGACCAGCAGAAATGCACAGTACAATTGTCCAAACTATCCTGCTCACACACATAGATAAATCTCTCTCCCCCACTCCCTCTCCTGTCCTTCCCCTCAATTCTTTCCTTTTGAATGGGTTCATTCCCTTTTCCCAGTATCTACTGAGCCCTTCATATCCACTTTTCTTTTTCAGGTTCTTACATTAAGGAGACAATACAATGCTTGCACATGAGGGTCTGATTCATTTCATTTGAATATGTTCTCTAGCTACATCCATTCAGTCAGGGTTCTTTGAACATTAAAGTTTGCTAGAATTTTCTGGATCTAAGAAGTGTTCCTGTTTATTCATTGTTTTCATTTCTTATACTTTTTAATAGCTTATTCAGTTTGAAGATTTTGCTTTTCTTTATATATTATAATACTTTGTACAGATTTTATTCAGCAGTATTTGTGAAATAATCACTCATTCACATACCTGATTCTTCTATATGTTCCATGGGTATGCTCTGTTCCCTTTGTATAGAGCTAAGCATGGTTGTTCCACATAGATAAAAATGTGTTGTTGTTTCTTTCCATACACAGCTCCTCCATTTCCTTTGGAAGTATGCCACTAGACTGCTTCTTATTTAGTTCATTTCAATCTTTTTCTTATATGCTAAGATAAAGGCAATGTTGAATATATTAATAATTACCTATTACTCTGATTTCAAATACATCAGTAAGCCCTTACTACATTTAGTTCCTATTAAAACCAACAACATAGATTTTCAAAGCTTACAGTATGATCTCATAGGATAAAAATAAAATAACTAAGTTGAAGAAAACACTGTGCAATACAACAAATACTGTTGAATTCATATTTTGTTTAGTGAAATTCTGTGTCATTTCTACTTTTTTATTACTATCTTGTATTCTCTTTTAAAGTATAAATTAAAATCAACAAGCTAAAATTTTTTGAGATAGATTTTTAAAAATAATATTTTCAAATTTACTTTTTGTGCCAGATTGCAGTGTTGCTTGAATATTTTTATTTTTGCTTATTTATTTTTATATTAATTTTATTGGGAAAGAAGTATCTATGAGAATTTCAAAACAGGTTACAGTAGTTAATACATTGCATATTATAGTCTTTGTAGCAGTTATTAATAGTACAAGATGCAGACATGATATCCTGTCCAAACAGTATTAGTTCAAAAGTTTCTTCTCATTGAACTAAGAGAAAGTAGCTGTATATTTATGCTATTTTGTATATAGAAATATTTTCTTTTTTCAGTACAAAATGTCCTTCATTTATATCCTTCGTTTTTGTTTACTTCTATCAGAGATAGGTATTCCATTGCCATTCATATATTACAGATATATAAATTCAGCTCAGTAATCCAATACACTCCAGTAGTCTATAATACTAGTGGGTTGCCCACAGGATCGGCAATGTCAGAAGTTGTTGACTTGAGCCTTTTACAGCTCAGCATATTAATATGGCTTTACTTTTTATTCCTCATTTTTATACTCTTCTGCTGGATGGCTAAGACCTATGTAACAAAAGCAAGACCTATATAACAAGAAATGTAACTTTTATATCTGACAAGATCAGTCAAATCTCCTCAGGATTTACCCTGAAACCCTGTATGACAACTGCCCTGAAGACAGCAATGTGCAACACCAGCACCACGCCCGGAATCCATGTCACCCCAGCCCTCCAAAAGCACACTGATCCTAATGTCATATCGACCACTGCCATACTCTCTCCCATACAAATGTCCATTCAAAAAAATAAAAAAGATAATAAATAAAAACAAGAGACAAAAAAAGAAGTCATAGGACTGTCCCACCACAATGCCACACTTAGCCAGACCTCTAAATCCCTGTGCAAAAATCTGCAACTGTTCATTTCTATTCTTTTTACTATTTTTTATTATTTTTCTTTTTTTTCACATTCTGTATGGACTTAACATCCAGCTTACCAGTGAATGATGGATAATACCTTGCTCCATGTCACATCCAAGGCTCTTGACCTTCATACAGATACTGATGCCAAGCTCAGCAGCCCACGTTCTAGCATAACAATATCATTCATCTTATTTTCTGGGGGTCAGCAACCCAAGTTTGCAGGCCAAACAATTAGAGAAAAAGAAGAGCTAAAGGAAAGCCAATATCCTGGCCCCAGCCCCCCAAGGTCAGAGAGGACCCAGGAAATAAGAGAACCTGCACTGCAACATCCCACAACTCAGTGGTGTCCCAAATCCTCCAATCAAGGAAACCACAGGACCACAGAGAAAAGCAATAGATGGTGTAGAGCAGGCCCAGGGAGAGCCACCTAGATGAGAGAAAAAGTATAAACATGAGTTCTGTGAATGCCCATTGAGTATACAAGAAAAGTTACATAGATTCACTGACATACGAGTGAACTGCCTCCCAAAGATAGGAAACAGCCCGTGTCCAGTGAGAGGCGCCACCCGGCCTGGGTTACCTGCACCTGATGGAGACCGATGGCACAAAAGGTGCTGCCACTCCTACCCTGGAATACAGCGCCTTGCTGCAAGAGTGCTGGCTCTCTCTCCCACCCCACCCCTTATCCCCTGGGCCTATGAAGGCACATACAATGTGGCCAGGTTTTCAGGTCATAATTCCATAATCCCTTGCTCCAATGAAAGTCCTTATCAAGGCATTTCTCTGGTCCTTAAATAAGTAAATCGGTGAGACCTGCCGAATAAGTCATCCGTTGGACTTTTTCTAAAACAACGAGAAACTTCAGGCAAAAGGACTTGCATCCTTCACTGGGAAAATGAGATATTGTTTGTGAAAAATAAGCACCTGCTGATCCTTGGAAGAATTTACATAGGAAAATGGTTATAAAAGTTACCAATATTCAGTTTTCCTATAAAATGGATAAATAAAATGTGAAACTGGCAGTATGAGATTCTGACCTCCATGAGGAATTTTTCAGGTACCATAATAACCCCTGTTACTTTGTTTCTATGTTTTGGACTGATTTCCAAGAATTTATCCTGCCTGTGAGTCCAGCCTTGTTCCCTCCTATATCTTCCAATGCGGCCTTTTCTTTCTCCCCACTGACATGCATACAATGCCAAAAATCCCTTCACTGCGTACACTGTCTTCTTGTTCTCCAGATTCCAGAAGACATGGTATCCTTTCTAGGATAATTTCCTGATCCTGCAGCTGAAGCAAAGCAGGAGTAAATCGTGTTCAGGAGAGCAGCAGGACCTGCGCTATGCATGTGTCAGCCTTGTGACCGATTTTGTGGCCTCCCGTTTCCCCTCATCTGTGTGCTTCCTGAAGAATACAGGGGCTGCATCTCAGCAATCACATATTTTAAGTGCTGACACAAAACAGACTGCCAAAAAACTGTATTATATTCTTATATAAATAGCCTTTGAAAAATAAAGTGAATGATGTATAATAATATCTATTGCCATTTGAATGATATTTTAAATATGAGAAATACTTTTAATTATGAGAAATTTACTTTTACTTAAGGTTGAATCATATGAGAAACTAGGAAATGTTTGGTAGTGTTGAAAGGTGCAGTATTGGGGCAGGGTAGCTCTGACCTGCACAAATTTGGATATTTAAAAGGTGTAATTCATGAATTACACCTTTCACAAATATCCAAATTTGCCGTTTCATCTTCTGGGGAGATGCTTTAGATTCAAATCCAGCCAAATTGGATCCAAATTGGCAGTAGTAATTGAATCTTGAAAAGCGAAATTATATATACCATTGAATATGTTAGTAAATCAATTTTTAAACAACTGAAGATCATAGGTTATGAGAAATGAACATTTAGTTATTTCTTTCCACAAAAAATGATAAAATGAAAAAACCACATTTAAAAATATGTAAAGATTTTTGCCTCTACAATGTCACAAGTAATGATGAGAGAAAATAGTTTTCCTTACTTCCCTAATAGAACTATTTCTGTTCAACGCACCAGAAATTAAAATAATTGCCATAGCAGATTAAATTAAAATTTCAGGAAGCACTGGAAGTTGGCTTTGTTTGTACAATCACACCCACCTGTAATAATCATAACAGGCTCCATCATTATGGAGAAAATGAAAGTACACATGTTCTTAAAATCGTAGTACTAATACTCCTTTGCCTGAAAATAATCCGTCCTTTCCTAACCCATACTTACCAATATATCTTAGGAAAGTAAGAGCCTGATGAAAACTGAGTACTACAATAAACTGCTACTCCAGAACGTTGTAAAGCACACAACGCGGCAGCGAGAACTCACTTCATATGTTGCTGGGAACTCCTTGGCTTAGCAATGAGTATTTTCCATGGAAAAGTGAATGGTGTGGTTGTGGTCTCTGTCTTTGGCTCGCTTTCAAACTACTTGGTTCTAAAGCCACAAACTTACCTAAAGGCTTGGAAATAGCAGTGCGATTAAAAAACAGCACAGTGTTGTCCCAGAACCCTGAGCTATTCTGTTAGATAACAATGACTCTCTGGAACATTATTTATGAATCATGTTCTAAGTCTGTGCTCTGAAGGGGTCTGGTTATTCCCCACATGTATTTCCAAATGTGTTCCTATCATCATTTTTAGAAGGAGCTTACACATGTTATTAGATTCTTGGAGGATTAGGTGATCTCTCTAAATTAACAAAGAAAATATATCTGCCACCAACATCTTTAGACTTGAGTAATGCATGTTACAGACCAGGGCCTTGTGGTGAAAATCCTGTCCTGGAAAATCCAGAGAGAATCTGAAGAGGACAGGAGTCATTTTCCAAAGAACCCACTGAGTCGTAGCAGCTGCTGGTCTTCGGTTTGGGATCTCAGTGATACGTGGTTTGTTTCATGCTGCTGGAATGTATGGAACTGGGTAATAGTTTTTCAACTGAGCTGTTTCAAATCAAGTGAGGGTTTTCTGTTCGAAAGGAGATGCTGCAGACCCTGTTAATTATAACTCTTGTGCTGGATGACCTCTTAGAGAATCCTTGTCTTAATCCATTCTCTAATAAAATACTTGAAGCTGATGGCGTATAAAAGACAGAAAGTTTGTGTCTCATAGTTCTGAAGGTTAGAAGGCCAGCAGATTGGGGATCTGCTTCATGAGTGGCACCTGTGGCAGTGTCCTTCCATGATGGCAGGGCCAATGGGCTCCCTTGGGTCTGTATTTTAGGGTCCTTGGTCCCATTCCCTAGCTCTTCCCTCACACTCTGAGTGCTCTGCAGTACCAGTACCTTGGAAGTGAGGATTTCAATACATGGCCTTAGGAAAGACACAAACATCTAGACTATAGAAAATGTATTCTAAAGGAATCTTTCAGGAACCCAGCCTTGATAAGAAAAAATTTAGTTAATGATTGCTGAGTTTCAACAACCTGTGGTAAAGTCTCATGGTACCCTGGAGGCACAGAGGGAAACCTCCTATGAATATGTTAACTAATATTCTTCAGTGCTTCGCTTGCATTTTTGGATTCATATGCCTGTGTTCTTTCATTTTTCTTTCTAAATCAACTCTATTTTCCCTGAAGCAGCCCTTTGTTGTGACCCTCTTCAATGTCTACAATTCACTGAGATTTGGCAAAAGGGAAAGCGCATATAACCACAAGAAACAGAATATTGTCATCCTCCTAAAATGTCACTCATACCCCTCTATAATCAGCCCCTCTCATTAACTGCAGGAAAGAACATTCTGTAGATTAGTTTTGTCTATTCTAAATTTTAATACAAATGGAATAATGCAGTACTTACTATTTGTTACATATACATACTTACATTGTGTTTTATTTTAATTCATCCATGTTGCTTGCATCAGTAGCTTCTGGCTTTTCCCATGTATGCACACATACATACATATTTTGAGATTTCGAGTGGAGGTGCTCCAGGCACCAGGCTTTTTCCTCTAGGCAGAATCCATTTCCTGCTCTCTTCCTGGTCCTAGAACTGGACTCCTTGCTGCTCTTGGCTCATAAATGAATTCTTTATCTCTAAAGCTAACAGTGCACCCTCTTATGAGCTGTGTCTACATTGGTCATATCACCCCCCTTTTTACTGTGAATGATTGCCCTTTGCCTCCCTCTTCTAAGGACATTTGACATCCTGTTTATGACCCATAATTAAACTCCAAAGAGAAATCCCACCTGCAAAGCCCATTTTGCTCTACAGAGTAGCATGCATGGGTTGATGGGATCAGGAGCTGGATATCTTTGGGAAATATTGATTTATTGTACTTGGTAAACAAGTTAGAGCATGAAAAATACAGTCAACCTTCAGGAACCACAGCATACCATGGTCTATTAAGCGTTGTAGTTTCTCTTACCATTTGTGTGGGGGAGGATGTTTCTTCATAACTTGGCACCCCCATAATTCTTACTACAGCTCAACTCAGGAACTGATGAACATCGTACATTACGTATTCATCATCCTATTCTAACTTACCTGGCTCAAGACTGCCTGCCTGTCTGTTACTCCTGCCACCTAGAGTTCTGTGCGTGGGCTACACAGAGTCATTATGTACTAGTTGGCTATTTTGCGATGATTCTTTTTATAGGAAGTAGATATTATTTATCAGATAATTTAGCAAACTGAAATGTAGAGACCAGGAACTTGATAAATTTCACCCAGCAAGTAATTGGTTAGAAGAGGGAAACAGTTGGCGTCATAACGGCCCCCTTTTTACTGTGAGTGATTGCCCTTTGTAACTCTATATTTAAGTGAGACCACAGGATTTTACAATAGCTCTATATTTAATAGTTGGTCAGCGGAATTCTTGCCTAAATCTTCCTATCTCCCCACCCTACTCACCGTTGCACACTTCAGCCCTCCAAGCAGCGGCTATCTCTGAAGGTCACAGAGCAATTTGAAATAGGTATTTCCAGTATTTTAGTCCTGTCTCTTCTAACTAATCACCTGTTGGGTGAAGTTTATCAAGTTCCTGGCCTCTATATTTCAGTTTGCTAAATTATCTGATAAAATAATATCATCTATTTCCTATTAAAAGAATCATCACAAAATAGCCAACTAGTACATAATGACTTTGTGTAAACAAATATTTAATATATGATATATATGTTATATATAGTATATAATATATGTTATATATTATATATGCTATAGTATGTGTTATATGTTATATATAACATATAATATGTGTTATATTACATATGTTATATATTATAATTAATATAAGATATATATGTTATATGTCTCTTATATATGTTATATACTATAAGAACACTTAGCTTAAGGTCTTTCCTTACCAAAATTTTGATACCACAATACATTTATGCTTGACTGTAGAATACTGCTACTCAGCAGATCTGTAAAGACTTCATCCTTCTAATAAGCTGTATCCTCATCTATTAGTGACTCCTCAGTTCCCTCTCCTCACAGCCCTGGCAGTCACCACTTGGTTCCACATTTGTGGCTATTTTATCTACCTCCTGTGAGTGGAATCACTGGTATTTCTTTTGCTGTGATGAGCAAGGCATCCTCCAGGTGCAGCCTTATTTATTAGATTGTAGGCTTTTCATTTTGAAAGCCTAAGGAGTTTTCCACTGGATGCATGCACCACTTTCTTTTGCTATTCGTCTCTCCTACACTCATGTAGTTTGCATGCCTTAGCTGGATAATGCCACAATGATTGTAGAAGTGTGAATGTCTTATAAAGACTCTGATTTCAATTCTTTGGGGTGAATATCCAGAAGTGAGACCACAGCATTATACAGTAGCTCTATATTTAATGGTTTGAGGACCCTCCATTCTGCTTACCTCTGTAGCAGCAGCTATTCTCCTCTATGAAAGGGGTTCCAATTTCTCCACCAACACTTTTTAAATTCTTTATGATAGCTCCCCTGACAAATTCTAGTGATACCTCATTTGGTTTTGATTTGCATTCCTTCATGACTAAAGCACTGAACATTCTTTCATATACCTGTTGGCAATTTGTATGTATTCTCTGAATAAATATCTATTTAAAGTCCATTTTTATTAGTCGTCTCATTGTGGAATTGGGGGAAGTCTTTCTATGTTTTAGAAATGAGCACCTCATCAGAAATATGGCAGGCGAGTATTTTGTAGCCCACCCTGTGCCCGGCCTTTTCACTCTGTTTTCCTTTTCAGTGAAAAAGTGCTTTATTTTGATGCAGTCCCACTTGTTCTCATTTTTAATCCACAAGTTTGGTGTCATGCGCATGAAATGATTGCAAATATGGGAAAGTTTATAGCCAGAGACAGTAAGACAAAGAAAAAATGAACAAAAGACTCCAGTCACAAAAGAAGAAGTGAAAGTGTCCTGGTCTGCATGTGATGTGATCTTATACAGAGAAAACTTGAACGCAGAGCTTTAAAGTTTATTGAGCTAATAAAGGCATTCTGGTGAGCTGTAAGACACAGAATAAACCTGCAGAAACCAAATGTTCCTATACACTAAAAAGAAACGATCTGAAAAAAATATACACATATCTAATCTCACCTTCAGTATCACCAGGTTTAACGTATCTAGGAAAAAACTACAGAGATAAAACACATGTAAGCCAAAACCTAGAAACATTTGATGAAAGAAATTAAAAAGATAGAAACAGGGCCGGCAAGACAGCTCAGCAGACGAAGCGCCTACTCAGGCAGGCCCGGGGGGCGGCTTTCACCCCCAGCACCACACGCCTCCCGGCTCCACCCCCAGGCGCACTGAGCCGACCGCCAAGTCCAGGCATGCTGGTGCACACCTGTAATCCCAGTGCTAGGGAGGCTGAAAACAGGATCGCTACAAGTCCAAGCTGCGTAGTGTGACCCTTACCAAATACATAAAATTTAAAAAAATATATAAAAACAAATACATTTATTTCCTCCTCTCTTCTTCCTTCCTTTGCTCCCTCCCTCCTTCCTTTCCCCTCCATCTCATATTTCCCTCTTTCCCTCCCTTTCTCTCATCTCTTTGACCAATTTCCAAGGGAGGTTGTAGAACTGCATCCACCATTGTCACCACCAGACAGAGTGGAAAGGTCATGCTTTGAGCTTTAATACATAATTTCATTTACGCCTCCATATAAATTTTGGAAAAAGGTTATTACTACACTGTGGTGGATTGACAACTTGTGTTATACTAGGTGTAGAAGACCCACCTGAGGATTGTTGCCAACAAAATAAAAAAGGGAACTGGAAAAGAAGAAAAGGTGCTCCTGGAGGGCTGCTGGTTCTCCTGGGTCAGACTGGACCTCCTGGATGAGCTCGCCATGCTGGCTTTCCTGACGTGAACTCAGCTGCTCTCATCAGCAGAGGAGCTCAGGACCTCGTTGTTACTGAGGATGCTGTGGTTCACTTTGAGAGAGCTCTGGTCCTTATTTTGAGCATTGCTTCTGGCTTTAGCGAAGATGGGGTACTGCTCAGTCTCCTGGAGAAGGTTGTTGAGTTGGCTTTCCTGATGGGAACTCACCTTTCCTCATTATCTGTGGGAGACAATATAATCCGGAAGCCTTCCTTTAGATTCCTTTTATGGACACTTCCTGTTAATTGCTGCATTATGGCTTCCTGCCTCTGTTCTTTTAATTAGACTTCCTGTGACAAGCTCCTTTGGTTGATCACATGAATGTTATTAGCCTATAATATTACCCTAATGTATCTACCTCACTGATGACGTTGAC
>PVKA01041619.1:0-17980 GCA_004027165.1 Ctenomys sociabilis | reverse complement strand
AAAAAAAAAAAAAAAAAAAAAAAAAAAAAAAAAAAAAAAGACAAAAAAATAATAATAATAAATAAATTCTCCAGAATTATAAGGAAAATAAAAATCAAGTCCTAAGAAAAAAAATATAGTAACTTTACAATTTATAATTCCTTCCTCCCCCTCTCAGTATAGGGAATTAAACCAGGTCCTCCACACTGTGCTGTATCTCCTATTCCCAGCCCTTTTTTCATTTTGCTTTTTTTAAAAGAAATGTTCTCACTGTGTAGTTCACGCTGACCTTGAACTTACTATGCAGCCAAGGGCGGCCTCAAACTCAAGGCAATCTTCCTCTCTCAGCCTCCTGAGTGATGGAATTATAGGCTGTGCCACCATGCCTGTCCAAATCTTTTTTAGTTTTTTTTTTTTTGGCAGAACCGGGGATTGAACTCAGGCCCTTGAGCTTGCCAGGGAAGCCCTTATTCCACTGAGCCATCTCCCCGGCTCTTTCTTTTTTACTTTTGAGCCAAGATCTTGCTAAGCTGCTAAATCAAGGCTTGACGTTGTTATCTTTTTTCCTTTGGTACTGGGAATTAAGCTGAAGGCCTTCATAGTGAGCAACATCTCTCAGGCTTTTTTAGTATCCTGAGACAGTTGCTAAACTGCCCAGGCTGGGTTTGCACTCCCATCTTCCTGCCCCAGACATCCAGACTAAGGTTATGAAGCCATGCACCACGCCATAGGAAAAAATCTCTTAATCTACACTGTAGCACCTTACAGACCTTGTTAATAATAAAAAGGAATGAAGAAAGCTGGGAATGTAGTTTGGTGTGAAGGCCCTGGATTCAACCCCCTATACTGTAGAAAAGAAAAAGAAAACAAAATACTACATACCAGACCATTTAAATCCGTTTCATGGATTCTCCTAACCCCCTTAAGTCCCCCAAGAGGATAAGGAACCTGAGGCCCAACAAGGCTCCCCACCCTTGGGTTGGGGATATCCCACTAGAGGGTGCCCATGGTAGGTGCTGCTGGGCTGAGGTACCTTGGTTAGAGGAACGCCCAGAGCTCGCAAAGCTCCCACATGGTCCCCAAAGAGGGCAAGGCGCAGGGTGACACTGAACCGACGTTGCAGAGGAAGGAGGACCAGAGCCCCAAAGAGGTGGTCCCCAAAAGAGACAGCTTCAAAATGCTCCAGGAAGCTGGCATAGAGGTCAGGGAAAGATGTGAGGCCAGGAAGTGGGCAGTTTAGGTTGAGGCTTAGCAGAACTCGAGGCACACACAGCTGGGTCAGGAGGGCTCCCACCAGGCGCTGTATGGGGGTCTCTCGGAACAGCTCACTGTCCACCAGGAACACACACATGAGCCGTGCTAGGCGGGCAGCAGGAGACACAGCCAAGAGTGTTTCAGGGCGCCAGTTCTCCAGAACCAGCACCCACTGTAGGACTCGCATGACTGCTCCCACAGTGCTGGAGGGAGGGAGCCCCGAAGGAGCATCAGAAGCCTGGTGGTAGAGGTGAATCAGTGGCTGGAAGGGCCAGTCAGTGGGCAGCAGTGGCTCCTTAGGCACAGGCAGCAGCAGGGCTGGCACTTGCTGTAGGTCCCCTCGGTATAAAGCCTGGGAAGCCAGCAGGCTGGCCCGGGCCAGTGAGCAGTGGGTCAGGTAGCAGCTCCGGATGCTGGGGAGGTCCTGGCATGCCTGAACTAGGAGAGCCCCTCTCTCCCACGCAGGGTCCTTGCTGTTTCCCAACGACAGGTGATCAGAAAAGTCAGCTGCCTCCGGACCGCCTGATATGCTTTCTCTGCAACAGAACCCAAAAGTCAAAAGCAAGGGCTGGAACCACCTGGGCTTCCCAGAGCCTTTGTATCTTCTTTTTATCCCCCTTTTTTTTTCAGATTTTATTTATTTATTTATTACAGTGTCTTGCTGCACATCACGGATTTTTTTGGGGGGGGTCAGCTCAGCCCCCCCTAGGGGAGGGGCTGGCATGGCATGTGGTGCTGGGGATCGAACCGCGGTCCCTGAGAGGCACTTTAGACCGCTGAGCTATTTTGCCAGCCCCTTTTTTTCAGATTAAACCCAGGGCCTCACGCATGCTAGAGCTATAGGCCCAGGTTCCCCCAGAGGCTTCTAAATCCAGTTCTACTTGTCTCTGCTCCCCTGATAACCTCCTAAGCAATGCTGTGAAGCAGTTAAGGGGATGGACAGGGCCCATCCCCCAGGTGCGGCTCACATACCTTCTCTGAGCTTATTTCCTCACAGTACAGCTAGGACAGTGACAATCCCTACTAACTTATGACACACCCCAGGGAACACCAGACACAGAACACATACTTAGTAACTAACAGATGTCTATAGCTACATATCACTTTTTACTTGCAGATTTGCACTGAAGTCTTGAGATCATTCTCTGGTTTGTGAACCTCATCTTCACTTTACTAATGAGAACACAGGTTATATAGAAGCTATAAAAAGGGAAACTTAAAACCGAGGTCCCCTGCCTCCAAATCAGGCTACTCTGTCATCAACTGCAACAGCATACAAAGAACTGAGCTGATGCTGGGACTCTGCACTCACGGGAGGAATTCCAACCGGAACACACAGCTCATCAGCAGCTCCTGGGCGAGGAACTCACTTCCTGGCAGCAGGCGGCTCAGCAGCGCCAAGGCCACGGCATGACAGAGGGCAGCACTGGTGGCTGATACTGCCTGGAATGTTGCCTGTGGAGACAGGCAGGTTATTATTCAGTGCAGGGAGAGCAGGGTGAAGGGAAAAAAGCAGAGAAGCGGGAGAGGCTGACACAGGCAGAGGGCAAGACCCAGGGTATGTCTGCAATAAAGGAAGAGCTGCATGGCCTGGCAGAGAAGCAGGAGGACTAATAGGAGGGAAAGGACCTGCAGATGGGGACCCACCGCTTTCTGGGCCAGAGAGAGTGCTAGGTATTGCAGGTGGTGCTCGTGATGCAGGGCCCACGCGGCGAAGGGTGTGAGGTGTGGGGCAGTACCAGGAGCCACGCACTGGAGGAAGTATTTCTTGAGTCCTGGGGACTCCAGTACAGCAGCCAACTGAGAGAAAGCAAATTTGTTCACATCCATGTCTTCTAGGGTTGGTCCCCTGATGGCTGCCCCAACAGATTCTCAGACAAGCGGGTGCTGGCAGTGACGTCTTCCTACTTTCTGACCCCTGCCACCCTGGCCCCACCTAACCCCTGCCTGCTACCCAGAGCTTACCTGGCCACACAGCCCTTTGTGGATCCGAGCCAGGGTATTGAAGAGACAGAGCAGAGCAGTGAGGAATGGGAAGGGTGAGGCTGAGCCAGCCAGGCTGAGTGGGGGGTGGCCTCCTGCACAGCCCAGTGATACGAGGCTGGGGAGAGCTTCAGGGGCTGGAGAACAGGACAATGGGTTGCAGAGAAGGGAGCAGAGCCTGCAGGCAGAATGTACAAGCTAAGGGGCTCTGGCCTGATGTGCACCAGGCTGACAAGCCAATGGGTATGCCTGTGTAGCCCAGTGCCACATATCTCACAGCTCCACTGCCTGGTGCCAACTAGGGACCTAGGTTCCCCCTGGGCCTCTGGGGGTTGCATTCTGGGAAGAGCCAGGGAAATGGGCCCAGGAGACCTCCCCCATCTCCCCTGGCTATATACATCCAGAACCTACTGAAGGGAATCCCACAGGCTGCCCAGAGAAGGCTGACACAGCAGTGGTTGCAGCAGCTCCTCCAACAGGCGCTCCATGTCTTGAAGCCAGTCCTCAGGGCACATGCTGAGCTGAGGACCAAAGAGCCACTGAGCTGATGGAAGGCCCATGATGTCCATCTTCTTAGTCCCTGTGTTCCCAAGCCATCCTCTCATTCCAAGACCCCAAGAATCAGCCTGGAGGGTTCCATAGTCTGACTCTTATGAGAGCTGGAGAAGAGTAAAAGCTGTCCCTGTACCCAATGTCTAGAAGCAGATGAAGAGAGCACAAAGGCACAGGAGAGCCAAGCTGCTGCTCAAGCATCTCTGGTCTCTACCAACATGGCTTTTTAGAAGCTGTTGGGCTGGCCAGACAGCTCAAGAGGGTTGAAGCACCTGCTTAGGCAGATGCAGAGGCTGGTGGTTGGATCCTCAGCCTGCCCTGCCAGCCCTGCCCCAGGGGACGCTGAGATGGCAATTGAGACTGGGTGTGGTGGTGTGTGCCTGTGGTCCCAGCCCTTCGGAGGCTGAAAGCAAGAGAATCACTGAGTCCAATCTGTGTAGTGAGACCCTGTACCAAATACAGAAGTTCACTGTGACATACAGCTGAGAACGAGAGGTCAGGTAGGAGGATGGTGGGGCTGGGATATAGCCTAGTGGTACCTAGCCTTGGGTTTCACCCACGAAAACAACAACACAAGCTGGGGAGTAAGGAAAGGTGGGGGCGAGGAGTGGAGGTGGCCATGGAGAGTGCAATGGGGTGAGATGCACAGGGCCAGGCGAAGGCACTCACCTGCTGGCTCCAGGCCCGGTAGTAGGCATCCAGGAATAGCAGACAGGCAGCAGGCACTGGGCCCAGGGCACGCCAAGCTTCAGGTCTGGGCAGCAACTTCAAAGTCTGCCTCAAACACGGCTCCACTAGTGGCTGGAGTCCAGATATCTGCATCCAAGTGACTGAGGAAGGGGTGGCCAGTGGGGCCTCAGCAGAGTCCCTGCAGGCATACCAAGGGGCCCATTAGAAGATGGCTACCTCCCTCCCTCCCACTCAGGCTACCCTCTCCCCGTGGGGGTGTATTCTTGCCTGTCCTGGCAATGCCAGTGGGACATACCTACCTGTGAGGCTCAACAGGACTGCTGCCAGCTGCCAGGACCAGTTGGGTGAGGAGAGTGAACAAAGCGGCTACCCGCTGCATGGACAGGGGCCGCGGTGCATGGATGCTAAGCTCTGTGGGCACATCTTGCAAGGCCTGCATGAGCACTGGGTACAGCTCCCTAGGGAAGATCAGTGACTGTCACAGTGGGTGGGGAGATCTAGATCCAGGCACAGGCACAACCACGTCCAGGCACCTACAGTTTGGTGAAGGATGGGGAGAGAGAAGACCCCAGCACTGGGCACTCTCGAAAAGCTGGCTCTGAAAAATGGGAAGGATGCAGTCTTAGAGGCTATCAGCAACAGGGAACTTGAATTATACCAGATGTCACCAAGATACCAGTGCTTTTGTACACGGAATATAGTTAAGCCCAGGTTGAGCCCTCTTCCGCAGCTGGTCCTGACCCTTGCTGTTTTTACCTCTAGTAGCACATTGGTTTCCAGATTCCCAGCCTCCCTCCAAGCGTGGAGTCCTGCCTGAGTGAGGCTAAGGGGTCAGGTCTCTCCTTACCTGTAAAGATCACCAGCTTGGCCATAGGAGGCAGCCACGGCCCACAGACGCAGGGCCTCCGTGCTCAGTGTTTCTGCTTCCTCTGGGGGCAAGGACAGTTCCTGGGGAGCCTCAGCTATGAAGCGGCACAGGCGGCTTCGAAGATCAAAACTGCTCAACTATGGAGGGAGGAACTGTGGCTCAGGATCAGACAGTTATAAATGCTACGAGCATTAGATTCTTTCACTAAGGAAATTGGCTCAACTTAGCCTGTTATAACCCTCTGTGGTGCCACAGGGTTACAGCTCTGGGATGGGTTGAAACTCTCTCTCCCTCTTTTTAATGAACTATTTTGGGGAAGATTCAGAGAATTAAACTGAGAGCTTTGCTCTTTAGCAAGCAATTGTTGGGTACTTTTCCTAGGTTGTTTGGCTGTAGATGATGGTCCAGGGCAAGGAACCTCTCTGTAGCATGAGATAAGAGTAGACCTACAGGATGTACTAGGCTCCAGGGGACCCACTTCCTGTCTGCTGGTTTCTATTGAATGTCTAAACAACCACACCAAAGAGGAAGATGGTATGAGCTGGTCACTCAGCGTTCAGAGGCCCTGCCTAGCTTCCACTTCTTATGACCCCATCCCTTGTCTCATGTCCTACTTACCAGCCGAGCAGCAATATTCCTACTAGCCAAAGCCAGGACTCGAAGTAACTTCATGGCAGCAGCACAGGGTACTTTATATAGACTGGGGGTAGGCCCCACCCCCACAGGGGACCAGGTGGTGGGCAGGAACTCTCGAACTATGGTTTCTATGAGTCGTGGGCATTCCAATACCTGTGCAAAACAGAAAGAAGAGAGGAGGTAGGGAGGCAGAGGAGAAAAACTAGGTTTTGGTATACTCTGTGCTCACTCCCTGGTCACCTCTCTTTCTCACCCTTGTGGCTAACTCCAGGGAATGTCGGGCCAGGCGAGTGAGTACAGCCAGGATGTCAAGGACCACACTGGGTGCTGGGCAGGTCACCTCGAGTACATAGCGCAGCCGAGGCAGCAGATTGGTAGCCAGGAGCCCCTGGGGGTCAAGAGAAGAACCAAATGGAGGTGAATTTGGGTGACTCTTCCTGCCCAAAGCACCTGCTCACTTGAGTCTGGAATGGGAAAGAAACCTCTCTTCCACCTTGATAACATCATATCGAGCCAGGTCAGGGGGAGGGCGGTTTCCTTCCTCAGGGCTCTTCTTTGCTCTGCCTGCTGCAGGCTCTTCATCCTCATCCTCATTTTCCTTGTCTGCTTGGCTGGGCACCAGAGGAAAGACCAAAGCTCCATGGTACCAAGAGAAGGTGCTGTCTAGGAGTTCCTGTCAGAGGAAGGATGCAGGCAGGGCAGGAAGAGGATGAAGGGGCAGAAAGTGAGCCCAAGGGTAGAAGAGTGGAAACCCTTAGGAAAGAACCAAAAAGCAAGGCCGGGCGTGGTGGCACATGCCTGTAATCCCAGCACTTGGGAGGCTGATTGTTGTGAGTTCGAGACCAGCCTGAGCTACAAAGTGAGCTTAAGGCCAGCCTGAACTGCATAGTGAGACCCTGTCTTAAAAAGACAAAAAAAAAAAAAAAAAAAAAGAATCAAAAGACAAGGCTTCTAGGTATTGAGGCTTTTAGGTGAGCCTATGATCCCATACTCCACTCTGCCCACAATGGGACACACCCAGCACGAGCAGGGTCTTATCCCTGTGATACCTCATCTCCAGGTGGCACCAGCAGAACCCGAAGAGCCCGGATGGCAGCTGCAATGACCCCATCTACTCTGTCGTCCAGAGAGAAGCGCAGCAAGAAGAGAAAACCAGCATCCAAAAGGAGGCGTAAGACACTACCAGCGAGGCAGTCCCCAAACTCACCAGCCTGGGCCTTGAGACAGGAAGATAAAAACTTGCTAAAGATGCGAAAGTTATAGAAAATCTTTGCCAACCCATGACCCATGTTTGACTCATTTCAGCCTGAACCACAGATAACTTATGCCTGGGTTCATGCTAGGTAAAAAGGGCAGGAGGTAGACAAGTCTAAGGTTGAGAGGTGAGGGTGTGTGAAGGCCAGATGACCAGGCCAGGCCAGAGTCCACTTACCCTGCTGATGACCCGGGACAACACATGTAGTGCCAATACTCGCTGCTGAGACACCTGGCTTCGGGTCAGGTGGAATAGCTCCTGTAAGGAGTAGCCTGCTCTCTGGAGTAGGAATAAGAAATCAAAAGGAGGTAAGACACAGGGCAGTGTCCCAGAAATACCCAGCAAGATGCCTGGGAAAGACATGAAAAGTAGATGTTACCCCTTATCCTTGCTCTCCAGGGGGCCTCAACCTGGTACAGAAAACGGGACATGCACACATGTACCATGATATAAGACAGATGGGGCAAGGTAGCAATCAATTTTTAATTTACAAGGACAAGAAGGATATGGGCCTGAGAAAATGATCTGGGCTCATGGACAGGCAGTTCTAGTGCAGAAAAAGCAAAGGTTTCTCCAGAGTGAACCCTGGGGGAACCTGAGCAGTGGGCTGAGTGAGGAGCCACTGGAATGAGTGGCTCAGGAGGAGTGAAGAAGGCAGGGCATGAGGGTCAGCAGTTGCAGCCTGCAGAAGGACTATCCAGCCAGGCTAAGGAGCTGGGACCTTGTTCTGCAAGCAGAGGGGAGCCAGGAAACTTGCTAAGAAAAGGTGTGGCCTGAGCCAAGCCAGAAGAAACCAGTGTGGCAGCCCAGGAAGACTGGAACGCTCTGAGGAAAAGCAAAGAGGGCCCAGGGACTCAGGAGACAGCAGGGCATGTGGCCATGGTCCAGGAGGAACAAGCTGACCAGGATGTGAGAGGCAGAGAGAAATTCTGAGCCTAGGAAACTGAATGGGCAGCAAGGCCATGACTTGAAGCAGGGAACAGAGACCAGAGGACTGGGGGAGCTTCTCCACCTGGCTGTTAAAAGCTCCTCCCAAGAGCTCACCTCTGCCTCTTCGCCATGGTGGTGGAGGCCTAGATGGGTGGGTAAGTCCACATCTGGGGCCAGGAGCTCTCCCTGAAGATTGAATCGGGCCTGCATTTTCTAGTGGAAAGAGAAAGACTGGGTTGGAGATAGCATCCACTTACTTGTACCCTCTGCTCACCTTTAATCCCAGGCCTGCTGAGACTTGGGTCCTAATTCTAGCAGTCAATGGATATGGGCTTCTGTTACAGTGGAGCCCAGACAGGGTTTGGAAGAAACGAAGGTGTTTCTTGGTTCTTTATCTTGGTAAAAACCAAGTTGTTTTTCAGGCTTGGAACATGAAGGGCCTCAGTGCTGGATGCAGCCTGAGTGCTGAGTGAAAAGAGCATCAGCACCACGCCCAGCCTGGTAGACCAGCAGGCTGTGCTCACCTCCCGAGTCTTCTGCCGCCGGAGCGGGGGCAGGTCCTGGGTCCAGTGGAGCTTCTCCAGCTCAACAGTATCCATGTGCAGCCATTCTTTGTGAGGGATCATAGGCAATTTCAGAGCTGGGGAGACAGAAGCATGATGAACTTCTGTGGGGACCCAGCCAGCAGACAGAAGTTGCCACAGCTCCCTGTGCCCCAGGACCCATAGTTTCTACCCTTGGGTGGGGCTAAGTAACACTTAGGGACAGCAACTCCTTAGAATGGGGTGAAGGTCTTAGCTATTTCAGACCCATCTAGTCCTGACTCTAATCTTCTGCTCACTGCAAGGATTTGCTGGGAGGGAAAAAAAGAAAAGCAGAGGGGAAAAAGAAGAACAGAGGAAGAAGACTAAATATATGGGTAAAGCAGTTTTCCTCTTGGTTGCCGCCCACTGAAGAACAGGGGAGCAGGGATAATGGGGGAGCAGCGCACTGTTCCAGGGCAGCACACAGTCTCCTGCTTCCTCACCCCTACCCCCAACCAACCTGCCCAGCTGGCCTTGGATGCCTCTGGAGCAAGAGGCTCCTGGTTTTCATAATTCAATTTCCTCCTTTGTTAATCTTAATGAAATAATCTACTTTCTGGGGTAAAAGTGCTTCCACTGGCCTCTGCTGGCATGTCCATAGATGTTCATCAGCCTTTCCCTCTCCCATGTCCTGGCCCTAGCAGCTCCCAACATGGAGAAGAGGCAGAAGGACCAGAAGGGTGGAGAAGGAGAGAGCTGAGCAGCTTGGTAGGGCAGGGAGAGGGCCTGCTGGGGAGGGAGCCTCAGCCATCAGCCCAGGCTGTAGCTCACCAGGAAGGAGAAGGAGCAGAACAGACAAGAAAACAGGAAGCATGTGCAGGAAGATGTGTACAGCAAATGAAGACTGATCTGACTCAACTTGAAGGCACTAATGAGGATTAACAGTCCATGTTCTAGCACACAGCTTTTTTCTTTCCCACTCTCCAGGCTAATAAAAGGAACACTTTTCTCTATTTTATCAACAAAAACATACTGTTGTCCTCCAAACCTGGAGCTCCTGGCTTCAGCTCACTGTCCTGCCTGGGTTCACTGGCAGACACTGACACAGTGGGCTCTTCTTGGGTCACAGGAACTGAAGGTGATCCTGGCTTCTGCTCCTCAGTGACCTTCTCTCCTGCTTGCTCATGGGTGTGGCCATGGGATCTCAAGAAGGCAACCATGCTGGGGTCTAGAGACGAGGTGAGGGGACAGTGAGAGAGGGCTGACATCCAGGCTTCCTGTGGCCTGGTCCCTCACAGTGCTGCCTGCCTCTGGGTACCAGGATAGGACAAGCCCAAGCCTAACCCCGGGCCCTACCTGTTGCCTTTCCATGACACTGCCTTCTTATACTGGGGATCCCTAGAATCTGAAAAGCCTCTTTTCCTGTCTCTAGAGTGCCCTGGCCCAGGCTCCTGTGCTTGGTACCAGGTCACAAGTCAAAAGTAAGTGGCTGTAGTCTGGTTATGGTGCCACATGCCTGTCTCAGCACTCAAAAGGCTAAGCCAGGAGGGTTGCCACAAATTTGAGGCCGGCCTGGGTTACATATCGAGTTCTCTGAACTACAGAGCAAGACTCCATCTCAAAAATAAATAACTTGGGGCCAGGGAGATGGATCAGTGGAATAAGCACTTCTCTGGCAAGCGCAAGGGCTAGAGTTCAATCTCTGGTTCCACCAAAAATAAATAAGTAAATGTGTGGACTAAAGTTTGAAGCTGGGCATGGTGGTCCAAAACTCAGGAGGCTGAGACAGGAGGATCATTGCAAGTTCAAGACCAACCTGGGCTTCAAATGATCTCCAGGTCAGCTTCAGCTGCATAGCAACACCCTGTCTCAAAAACGACAAAAAAAGGGCCGGCCAGCCAGCTCAGCAGATTAAAGTGCCTGCTAAGGTAGATGCAGGGGGCATCCCCTGCATGAATGCCAGCCCCACCCACAGGGTGCGCTGAGATGGCAAGTAATACTGGGTATGGTGGTATGTACCTGTAATCCCAGTGCTTGAGAGGCTGAAAAACAGGAAGGTTCACTATAAGTCCCATCTGTGTAGTGAGACCCTATAAACCCTGTACTAAATACACACACACACAAAAGAAGCAATATAGGCTGAGATAAGAATGAACCTGAACTATATAGTGAAACTCTACCTCAGAAGTCAAAGCAAAAATAAAACTTACTGCAGATTAAACTGATAGTGTTAATGGGCCAGGGAGATGGCTCAGTACAATAAGCACTTGCCTGGCAAGTGCAAGGGCCTGAGTTCAATCTCTGGTTCCGCCAAAAAAAAAAAAAAAGTGATGGTGTTAACTATTTTAAGTTTTGTTCTGAAGGGCTGGCCAAATAGCTCAGCGAATTAAAGTGCCTGCTTAAGGCACATGCAGGTGCTGGGGGTTCAATCCTTGGACCTGCCGTGCTGGCCCCACCACTGGGGCTCACTGAGACGGCAACTGAGACTGGGTATGGTAGTGCACGCCTGTAATCTCAGCACTCAGGAGGCTGTAAACAGGAGAATCATTACAAGTCTGATCTATGTAGTGAGACCCTGTAGACCCTGTACTAAATACAAAAAAAAAAAGTTTTGTTCTGAGACAAAAATTGCTATCAAGTACAGGGTATGAGCAAAATCTATAGATTTGGTATCCCAATTTTTATGTCGTGGCACATAAAGATGGCATATTTTGTTTTCTTTTGGTACTGAGAATCAAACTCAGGATCTTGCACTTCCCAAGTAGGTGCTGTGCCACTGAGTTATATCTCAGTTTTGGCCCACATTTTTTCTTTTCATAAAGACTGCTGTTTGAAAGCCGGGCATAAGCCGGGCATGGTGGCGCATGCCTGTAATCCCAGCACTCGGGAGGCTGAGGCAAGAGGATTGTTATGAGTTCGAGACCAGCCTGAGCTACAAAGTGAGCTTAAGGCCAGCCTGAACTGCATAGTGAGACCCTGTCTCAAAAAGACAAATAAACAAATAAATAAATAAAATAAAATAAAAATAAAATCTCACTATTCAGATTTAATTGCAGTAATAAACACATTTGGGGTTGTAGTTTAGATGCTCATCTTTGAAAGGTTCACTATAATAAAGCATGTGTGTGCTGTACCAGGTGGGAGGGGAATACACAGCACAGTGCTTATGAGTAGTTGGGCATGGTGGTGCATACCTGAAATCCCAACTACTCAAGAGGCTGAGCAGGAGTTCAAGACCAGCCTTATATAGCAAGTTTAAACCCAGTTTGGACTACATAGTAAGACCTTGTCTCAAAAACATTAAAAAACAGGCAGGGCCCAGAACACCAGAGAGAAATCTGGGCTGAATTCTGTTTACATTCAAATCTGGCCTGTAGGACTGGGGTTATAACACAATGGTAAAGTGCTTTCCTAACATGTGCAAGGCCCTGGGCTTGATTCTGAGCACTATGAAAATCAAAATGAAGTAAATCCAATCTATGTTCCTTACCAGCTCTGTAGACTGAGGGGGATTTCTCCAAGTTTTGAACCTCTAGTTTTTTCACGAGTGGAATGAAGTTGACCCTCTTTCCCTCATAGCAGCAGTTTCAGGACAAAACAGGAGGACACTGTGCTAAATCTCCAGGGCAGCGGGGGAGCTCACAAGGAACCTTTTCACTACATGCCCCACCCGCCCGAGAATGCAGGAAAGCCAGGCACCGCACCAAGTTGGGCCAAGAGCTGTTGCTGCCCCTGCAGGATCTCCTCCGGAGCCATGGCTTGCAGTCTGGCTACATTCTCTTCGTGGATCGCCCGGACCTCCTGCTCAGCCGCTTGGCTGCTGAGCCCCTTTCCTGTGATCAGATGGGGCCTCTGGAAGATACGGCTGCTCTCCAGGAGCTGAGTGACCTGGTCCCTGGAAGTGGGTGCCTCACGGCTCACAGCACCTGGAAGAAGCTCACGATCAGCCTCACTGATGTGCCTTCCTGGATGTGATGGGCTTGGAGACCTCCTCTGGGCCTGTGCGCCTTTCTTTTTTTTTTTTTTTTTTTGTCTTTTTGAGACAGGGTCTCACTATGCAGTTCAGGCTGGCCTTAAGCTCACTTTGTAGCTCAGGCTGGTCTCGAACTCACAGCAATCCTTCTGCCTCAGCCTCCAGAGTGCTGGGATTACAGGCATGCGCCACCACGCCCGGCTTGTGCGCCTTTCAAAGGCCTCCTCAGGGGGGAGTGGCTGCTCTACTCACTTCTTCCCCTAGACTTCCAGGGAAAGCTTTCCCCCAGAAGCACCTTGATTTTTGACCTTTTTATTGGATATGTCGGCAGCCGTCTCCTCCAGGAGTCCGCTCCATGTGCTCACTCTAGTTATAGTATCATGGAAATTGGCCTATGTCTTCAGTTTCTGTCAGACACTTCTACCTCCTTTTTTTTTTAACCTCCTTCTTTTTCTTTTCACGGTTGTATAGGGCTGGACAGATAGCTCAGTGGATTAAAGCACCTGCTTAGGCAGGTGTAGGGACCAGGGTTCAATCCCCAGGATGCAGTGCCAGCCCCACCACTGGGGCACACTGCTTAGACTGGGCGTGCGCCTGCAATCCCAGTGCTTGGGAGGCTGAAAAGAGGAGATCCCTAAGTCATCTGTGTAGTGAGACCCTGTACTAAATACATTAAAAAAAAAAAAAGTTGTATAATGTTTGCTCCTCCCTATACCTGATATAGAGGATATGATGCTGGGAGTGACTCATGGCACAGTGCTAGGATGAAGGTCGCCCTGGGTATGAATGCTGCCTGCCCAGGTACCCTGGATAAACCAAAAGGCTCAGAAAGAGGGCTGCTATGACTGCTCTTCATTGCTTACTGCTTTTGCTGCCTTCTACCTGTCACGAGCTGCTTCCCCTCTACAATGCCCCTCTATCAAGCCATTCTCCCTAATCAGCTTGGAGCCACCTGATTAGGGACTTCCCATGAGACCCAAGGCTCCCCAACTTAGTACTGAGTGGTGTGGGAACACAGAATATTTCTTTCAAGATAATCATCTAAGTACACCTCCCCATTGAGCCAGGAAAGAGCTATATCCATAGGGAACCTTTGACTGAGTCTTCTCATTTTTTTTTGGCAGAATCAGGGATTGAAATCAGGCCCTTACACTTGCCAGGGAAGCGCTTATTCCACTGAGCCATCTCCCCAGCTCCCTTTGATTGAGTCTCCTAAACAAGCCAAGCCTAGGCATCTTTTGCCTTAGCTCACCCTCTGGTGGGCCGGGGTGGGCCACAGCTTCTGTCATTGATGGTCCCCTGCTTTCAAACCCCCTTCTGGCTGCAATCTCCTGAGCAAAGAGGCTCTTCTTACCACATGCTGCTGGCTTCCCCTGTGGAGCAAAAAGGAAACCCAATGATCATGTATATTCCCCACTCTACCTCAGTGCCCTTTACATAGGTCCCTGGAACACAGACAGAAGAGACTCTATTCAATCCCCTGGGGTCACAGCCCCAGTCCTCAGAAAACACAAAGGCTCCACAGAAGCAATAGTGTTGAAATCTAAAGCAGCTTAGGTTAAAACTGTAGCTCTTCCACCTCAGAGATGTGTGGTGTGAAACAAGTCATTTACCTCTTTGTGGGGGTAACTGTCTGCTAAATGGAGTTGCTACCTGGATGTGGTAGCTCAAGTATACAATTCCAGCACTACCAGGGCTAAGGCAGAAGGACCCAGATGTATCCAGAATCTGGGATGCTACAAGTCTGAGAGAGTTCAAGGTCAGCCTGAATCATGTGGTGAGACTTTGTCTCAAAAAACCAAAAGAGAGGATCAGGGCGGGTGAGGAGATGGTTCAGGTAATAAGCACTTCCCTGGCAAGCACAAGGGCCTGAGTTCAATCCCCGGTTCCACAAAAAAAAAATAAAATAAAATAAAAAGAGGGAATCAGGGCTATAGCACAGCAGCCTAAATGCCTGCCTGGCAAATGCAAGGTCCCAATTCAATCCCTTGTACCACCAAAAATAAAATAAAATAAAATAAATAAAAAAGGAAAGAGAGAAACAAAAGAGGACTGGAAAGCCAGGCATGGCGGCACATGCCTGTAATCCCAGCACTCGGGAGGCTGAGGCAGGAGGACTGTTGTGAGTTCGAGACCAGCCTAAGCTACAAAGTGAGCTCGAGGCCAGCCTGAACTGCATAGTGAGACCCTGTCTCAAAAAAAAAAAAGAGGGCTGGGGATATAGCTCAAAAGCATAGCACCTGCCTGTCAAGTACAAGTTCCTAAGTTCAATTTCAATTCCTGGTACCCTCAAAAAACAAAAGAGAAAAAGTAAAATTAAGTACCACTTAAGGTTACCCCTGCCCACCTGTCTCTCCTGTGAGCGATGGAATACAGCAGGGAAAGCTACGCCACTGGGAACAGGCAGCGTCACAGCCACTGACCTTGTGTCTCTTTCCTGCAGCAAGAAAGCACAAAGCAGTGAACATGCAGACTTCTCCAGCCAGGAGCCCACCCCCCTGGGCCCAAGTCCTACCCCCACCCCAACTTGTGAGAGGGTCACAAATACATCCTGGTCACAAAGATTCCAACCCATCAGAGTACAACTGGGGAAGTCTGCCTTTCCCTCCTCTCCAACATCCTGGCTGCAGCCCCATGCCTCAGCCCACCAAGCCGGGGTGAGACGCACAATAATCTTGGTCAAGACAGCAGTGATATGCTGGTCGTGTCTGCTCAACCTCTCCTCAGTGTCCTCATCTGCAGGCAGGGATTGTCCAGGGCTAGGCTTGGCTCGCTTTGGGGGAGCAGGAACCAACGCTGGGGGCAAATCTGGAAGATCTGAAAGAAAGAAACCTCAGACATGAGGGTGCTCCCAGAAAGATGCTGTTATGGTTTGCACCTAGGTGTCTCCCTGAAGCCTCATGTAGTTGCAGGTGGAGCTTTTGCACATGGCTGGATCTAGTGTGATGCTGGGATCAAGGATGTGATGCTAGGTTCAGCGCTACGTTTAAGCGTTTCCTGCCCACCCCCATGAATGCTACCTGCCCAGGTAGCCTGGATAGACCTTAAGGCACAGAAAGAGGGCTGCTTTGCTTGCTCTTTGCTGCATTTTCTGTCTTCTGCTGTCCTGAGCTGCTTCTCCTGCTTGGAGAATGCCCCACCCTGCCTTGGAGCCAGCTGATTATGCACTGAAACCTCTAGAAACTGAGCCAAATAAACCTTCCTGCCTTTTGCTTTTGGTGTCAGGAATTTTGCCTCAGGAATGAGAAAAGTAACTAAGACAGTTACTGAGGACTTAAGGGTAGAGACAAAGGAAAACAGGCAGCCTGGCTCAAGCTGTATCATCATGGCTATTTAACCTTTCTGGGGCTTGTTTTCTTCATCTGTAAACAGGACTGCAGCAATAGTGTCTGAAATGATAGGGCAGAACCTGGCTACCTGAGAATGAAGGAGGGGCCCTAGGGCTACCCCGTTCTCCCTTCTACCCTCACACCTGCAGATGCTCACCATCCAGCATTACCACATCCCGATGGTCCTGCCAAGGTCGATCTGGGTTAGCAGTGCCAACTCTCCTGCTTCCTTTTTTCACCAACTGCACCGCTGGGGTGGCACCAGTGGCAAGAAACTGACTCTGGAAGCGCAGCAGGTCCACCTCAGACTCTCCTGGCTTTGGACGGGACAGCATTTTGGCACTCTAAAGCTCCTTGATGAGACTCCTTCTGACACTGTGCTTATTCACCTCTAAGAACAGGAAAGACAATAGCCCTCTGCTACTGAGCCCGATTTGGAGGACCCTTGTTTTTGGCAGTTCACATAAATTTATTCTTTCCTGCATTCCTTCCCTCCCAGCCTTCCCTGTGTTATCAGCCTAGTAAATCTATCTACAGCCTATGCAATCATTTTTGCAGATCATTTACAACCACAGGAACAAACAGGTGAAGAAAATGTATCAGAATAGAGTGGTGGCCGGGCATGGTGGAGCATGCCTGTAATCCCAGACAAGGGAGGATAAGGCAGGAGGATTGGACTGTCGTAAGTTCGAGACCAGCCTGAGCTACAAAGTGAGCTGAAGGCCAGCCTGAACTGCATAGTGAGACCCTGTCTCAAAAAGACAAAAAAAAAAAAAGAAAAGAAAAGAATAAAGTGGTGATTGTGTCAAATTGGAGAGAATATGGACTGAAGGTGTTCCAATTAAAAAACATGGCCTATGCCGGGCATTGTGGTGCCTGCCCATGTTCCCAGCACTTAGAAGGCTAAGGCAGCATGGTCTCAAACTGAAGGCCTGCCTGGGCTACAAAATGAGTTCAAGGCCAACCTGAACTGCATAGTAAAACCCTGTCTCAAAAAGATACAAACAGGGCTGGGGAGATAGTTCAGCAGCATAAGCACCCTCCTGGCAAGTACAAGATCTGCAACCAGAAAATGGAATTAAGAAAACAGTGTCATCAGTCTGATATGATGGCACATGCCAAAATCCCAGATACCATAGAAGGCTGAGGCAAAAGGAAAAAAGTTTAATACCAGCCTGGGCAACTCTGTAAAACTCTATCTCAAAGTAAAAACAAAAAAGAAAAAACAGGGGCTGGGGAGATGGCTCAGTAGAATAAGTGCTTCCCTGGCAAGCATAAGAGCCTGAGTTCAATGCCTGGTCCACCCCCAAAAAAGAAAGTAAAACAAAAAAGGTTTTGGGGGATGGAAGAACATTTGTTTAGCACGCATAAGGCCGTGGGTATAATCCCCAGTACAGGGGAAAAAAAAAAAAAAGTGAGGCACGGTGGTACATACCTGTAATTCCAGCAGCACCAAGGAGGCTGAGGCAGGATCCCTACAAGTGCAAGGCCAGCCTGGGCTACAAAGTCAATTCAAGTCCAGCCAGTACTGCATAGGCAAAAAACCCCAAAAATTAAAAAACAAAAACCCTAAAACAAACAAAAACTGTAAGACATTGTTGAATCTCAAAAGATGTAAACCCATGGCCTTATGCAGAAAAAGAAAAGATATCCTACACTGATGAAATAGAAAATAATACCATATACATAAAAAAGAAGGGGCCAAGGAGATAGCTCAGTGGAATAAGTGCTTGCCTGGCAAGCGCTGCGTCCTGAGTTCAATCCCCAGTATTGAAAAAAAAAAAAAAAAAAAAAAAAAAAAAAAAAAAAAAAAAAAAAAAATATATATATATATATATATATATATATATATATATATATATATATAAATAGATAGATAAATAGATAGATAGATATAGATATATTTATGTGTGTGCACATATATAAAATACATCCCAAATCTGCATATTCAATGGTGGAATTCCTATACAAATTCCAATGGCCTGTTTTTTTTTTTTTTTAGCACCA
>PVKA01041618.1:0-17971 GCA_004027165.1 Ctenomys sociabilis | reverse complement strand
GAACCAGGGATTGAACTCAGGCCTTTGAGCTTGTCAGGGAAGCACTTATTCTACTGAGCCATCTCCCCAGTCCCCTTACAGATGGTGTTTAACATGTCACAAAATAGCAAACTGGAGACAAACGCTTTACTAACTAGAGTTCCTGGGAATTCCTGATTCCTGCTTCCTTGAAAGGTTCCATTAAAAGTCCATGAGGGCCCTAAGAACTAGTTTGTTTGAAAAACTATTAGTGCTGGGAGATGGCTCAGTGGAATACACGCTTCCCTGGCAAGCGCAAGTTCAATCCCCGGTTCCACAAAAAAATAAAGGAAATGAAAAGCTGTTAGCTTTCAGGGCATGGTGGCATATGCCTGTAATCCCTTGAGGCTGAGGCAGAATTGTTGCAAATTTGAAGCCAACTTGGGCTACAAGAATTGATGTCATGTGGGTTACATCTTAATCTGTCACCAAAATCTTTTGAGAAAATGTACCTCATTTGGAGTGGTTGGCCTATAGTGGGTACAGGAATGTTTGCTGCAGATCAGAGTATGAGAGGGCGGTCTTGGTGGCTGTGCCCACAAGACAGGACAGAGCAGCCGCTGTGCCTTTAGGCTTAAAGACATCAGCTCAGCCAGCAAGAGACTTTTTTTTTTTTTTTTTTTTGTCTTTTTGAGACAGGGTCTCTCTATGCAGTTCAGGCTGGCCTTAAGCTCACTTTTGTAGCTCAAACACAATAATCCTCCTGCCTCAGCCTCCCAAGTGCTGGGATTACAGGCATGCGCCACCAAGCCCAGCTAGCAAGAGGCTTTTGAGACTGAACTTGCTGGAGATTAATCCTAAGTGCTGACTCAGCACACCAGATTTTGTTTCTGAATTTTGTTTTGATTTTTTAATTAAATTTATACTTCCTAAAAGTAATTTTTATATTTTGAGGGAAGGGTCTACAGGGTGTTCAGGGTCTCACTATTAGATTGGACTTGTAGTGATCCACCTGTTTACAGCCTCCCAAGAGCTGGGATTACAGGCATGCGCCACCATGCCCAGTCTCTAAAAGTAAATTTTTTAAAGTGCTTTTTATTGTTGAAACCAATTTTTCTTCTGTTGATGTGGCAGAGTCTCACTGTGTAGTGTAAGGCTGGCCTCAAACACAGGGTGATCATCCAGCCCCCCCCCCCGAGTGCTGGGGTACAGGCATGCACCCCCATACTGTTAATCAGCATTTCTTTTTTTTTTTTTAATTTATTTATTTATTATAGTGTTTCACTACACATCATGGACTCTTTTTTTTGCGGGGGGTGTGTGTCCGCTCAGCCCACCCTCGGGGAGGGCCTGGCACAGCATGTGGTGCTGGGGATTGAACCACAGTCCCTGAGAGCTTGCCTAACCTAAGCAAGTGCTTTAGACCACTGAGTTATCTTCCCAGCCCCAAAAATCACACTTGCATCAGCTTTTCTTTTTTTCTTTTTTGATGGAACTGAGGATTGAACCCAGGCCCTTGCGCTTGCCAGGGAAGTGCTTATTCTACTGGCCCATATCCTCATCCAGCATTTCTAAGTTTGTGTCTTAACTGTAAAGCTAAAGCCTGAATTAGCCCACAGGTGACATATACTTATGACTCCTGAATTTATGCTGATAAAATGCACTGGCTAAGAAGTCAAGATACCACAAGTGGGTGTCCTGTACAACACAAGGCCAAAAGTCAAATGCTCAACACCTGCTGTGGTGTGATGTAACCTCATCTCCACTACTACTGTCTGCTTAGTGCTGATGCTAAATGGAAACCAGAGAACATCTCTGTTTTGTGTTTTTTGAGACAGGATTTTACTGTGAGGTAGGCCTTCAGCTCACTTTTGTAGCCCCAGCTGGCCTCCAGCTTGGCAATAATCCTCCTGCCTCAGTCTCCCAAGTACTGGGATCTTAGGTGTGCACCACCATGCCCTTTGGCGAAAAATTTTTGATGAGAAATATTTTTCCTTAATTATCTTTCTTTTGGTCCTCAAAAAAAGAATAAGGACTCTAGAATTCTGGTTGGATTTGTCATGCCCACGAGGCTGGTACAGCATGCAGAACCAACTGGTGATCAAACCATGATGGTTCCTGCACTTGCCAAAGGCACTCAGTCCACGGAGCTGTCTTGCCAGCCCTGGAGAGCTATCTTTATCTGTCTCCTTCCTCAGCCACCTCCCAACTTTCTTTGAACTTCCTCTCCTCTCCCCTTGCTAAGAGTTCCCAAGTCCTGATAATGGCCTCTGACTGCTGGAGCCTCTGTGGAGAGTGGAACCTGTACCTGAAGCTGGACCAACCTTGGCGTGTGGCTGCCAGTATCTTGGCTTCATCTCAGCAAAGTGTGAGGACAGAGGGAAGAGCTGTGGCTGCCATAGCATGCAGCAGCCTGCCACCTGCAGTGGGGATGTGACAGGATTGCTACCTGTGTGTGGTGCCTGCCTCAGTACAAGCAGAGCTGCTGTGGGGACACAGGATGGACTCCCTGTGCAGCAGCTCCACCCATCACTCACGCTGCTGAATGCCAAGCCATTTGTTTCTGTCTTCTCCCATACTCACCCACAACCTTGTGCTGGTACAGCCCATGACTGGTACATTCCTTTCCAAAGCCTTGTAAATCTGCCTGGCTCTTCCCTCATCCCTCCACCTTTCTGTGAATGAAACCGGTGAAACGGAAAGTGGGCCCTTGAAGAGGGGGAAGTGTAGCCCCAACTCCTGCTAGCACCCTATTCTAGAATCTCATAGCAGGGTGTAGGTTGGAATCAAGTTAAAACAGCTGAAATAAAAACAGCAGAACCAGGGTTCCAGGACATTTTCAAGGTTAAGATACAGGAAGGAAGTGGAGGACAATAAATGTTACCACATACTGAATTCATC
The DNA here is from genome assembly GCA_004027165.1 of Ctenomys sociabilis. Lineage (NCBI taxonomy): Eukaryota > Metazoa > Chordata > Mammalia > Rodentia > Ctenomyidae > Ctenomys > Ctenomys sociabilis. Next base: position 15,112 of record PVKA01041618.1, on the reverse strand, counting down.
CTGTGGCCAGAGATATAACTCAGTGGCACAGCACCTGCCTGGCAAGTACAGGGTTCTGCGTTTAATTTTCAATACCAGAAGATAAAGTCAGAAATTTGTCAAGCACATATTCTTTGCCAGGTGTGGTGGTGCATGCCTATAATCCTAGTAATCCCAGAACTCCCAAGGCTGAAGCAGAAGAATCATTGGGAGTTCAAGACCAGCCTGGGCTACAAAGTGAGCTCAAGACCAGCTTGAAATGCATACCTAGATTCTGTTTCAAAAAGATAAAATAAGGGCTGACCAAATAGCTCAGCAGATTAAAGTGCCTGCTTAGGCAGATGTAGGAGTTGGAGGTTAGATCCCCAGCCTACCATGCCGCCCCCCGCCCCCCCAGTGCACTGAGATGGGAATTGACACTGGGCGTGGTGAAGTGCCCCTATAATCCCAGTGTTTGGGAGGCTGAGAGCAGGAGAGTCACTACAAGTCTGATCTGTATAGTGAGACCCTGTATACCCTGTAGACCCTGCACTAAATATAAAAAAAGAAAAAATCAAACAGAACAAATGCCCTGCCCACACTGAGGACTCACATCTTCAAACTGAAATACTATAATTATTTGCAAGTTCATCAATGTTTACTCAAGACCTGTCTGGTGCTACTAAGTGCATACACCCACTCAATAAACTAATGGACATTAATACCAGGGATCTAGCATTTAGGCAAAAGACAGAGACCTGAAATCCTGGTGGGATCACTGGCCATCACTGTAGGCAGGGCAGCATAGAACTTTATCTGTGGATGGAGTATTCTATAACTTAAGGACTTTGCAGCATGGCTCAAACTGAGATAATGTAAAATATGTCATTACACTTTCCACCACCTTGGCTTGTTTATCTGGTGACTCAGTTTCTCACTGAGATTGGCCTTACACATCATAGGGGCTCGAGTGTTGTTGAGTTGAAACTTTTGCTAAGGGCTAGGGGGTGTAGCTTAGTGATAAAGCACTTGTCTAGCATGCATGAGTCCCTGGATTTGGTTCCCAGCACCAAAAAAAAAAAAGGAAAGGAGGGAAGAAAAGGGAGGAGAGAGGTGGAGAGGGGAGGGGAGGACCAAAGAAGGAAAAAAATTACTAAGCCTGTGTGATGTATTTATTTTTTATTTTTTTCTTTATTTTTTATTTTTTGCCCAACTGGGAATTGAACTCAGGCCCTTGCACTTGCCAGGGAAATGCTTATTCTATATTTTGGTTTTATTTCTTGGTATTTTTATCAACAGTTTAAGAAATTCCTATTAACATTAATGCCCTGGATCTAGAATAAGGAAAAACAAATTTCTTCTCTCTTAAGCTCTTACTTAAAAAATTGTCTAAAATCAAGTTTTTAGCTGAATGTGGCATAACATGTCTATAATCTCAGCATTTAAGAAGCAACAGCAGAAGGATCACAGTGAATTTAAGGCCAGGCTTAAATACATAGTGACACCTTGACTCAAAAGAACCAAAAAATAAAAAAAGGAAAAGGAAAAGGAAAACAGAATGTGTTCCCTGATTCCCCTTGTACTGCTCTAAAACCACATATTTTTATATTGTCAAGTTTTGTGCCACTCTATAGTTCTCACCTAACCAATAGGAAGGCAGCCTGCCTTTCTAGGCATCTGAATATCCTTGGACCTCAAGGGAGCCAGTCACTAAGCAAGCAAGGACTTTGAAGGGATCCTGTGGATGGGAAGAGCAAGGCCAACTTGGACAAATTACAGATGACTTTTATGTCTGTGTGATGATAAAAGTTCCTGGAGCTTATCAGGTGTCTCATGGTCAGCTGGTGATGAGCAGATTCTGTGACTGTTGATTTCATCGCTCCAAGAAGGCTCCTCCCTTCTCAGGCTACCGTTCCCTCCCATGTGACCTGCAGAGTTTGGGCAGCCATCTCAAAAGCCTGCCTGTTAGGACAGAAGCCTCTGGCTGTGATACCAGTCACAGCAGGAGCTGACCCACTTTCTCGGCCCTGGCATATAGGAGCAGCCTTTTTGTGATGTGCCAATATCAATGCTCTCCTTGAGTAATCCAGAAAATGTCATTTTTTTTCTGTGCTTGATGATTGGGACCAGAGCTATGTCAAATGGCAGCACTTCTGTGTCTAAGTCACACAGTAAAGAACACTCTAGCCACAGAAACCCTTTTCCTCAGAGCCCAGAGGCTAGAAGTCCAAAGTCAAAGTGTGGGCAGCCTGGGCTATGGCTTCTCCCAAGACCTCTCCTGGGCGTCCAGATGCCTTCTTCCTATGATGACCTCCCATGGTTGTTCCTCTCTGTGTCTGTGTCCTAATCTCCTTTCATAAGGACACTGGTCACACTAGATTCAGGTCCCAGCTAATGTCTTCATTTCATGTAAATTACTTCATTGAAGGCCTTATCTCCCAACGCAGTTACAGTCTGAGCAACTGGAGATTAGAATTTTTGGAGGAGGGTGTAGAATGGAGGTACAGCTCATAGTATAGTGCCTCTGCTAACATGCATTCGACCCTAGGTTGATCCCCAACACCACAAAACAGAAAATAGCTTTCAAGAGGTTGTAATTCATCCTCTAACAAGTGTCCTCTAGTAGTGGTCTATCCCCTAAAAGAGATGACAGTACAGCTCCTACAGCCTCATGTATTACTGAGAAGATGCTGTATGAACTGGCTAGCATACTGGAGGACTCTGAGACATAGCTCTGTGGAGAGTGATACATATCTGAAAACCTGAGGCTCACTCCATTAACAGTGCTTACCCCAACAGCAGCCAGGGACAAAGTTGGTATACTCCCAGAAAGGAAAACATGGATTTCTAGCCAGGTGCAGACATAAGGCCTGTAGTAATCCCAGCCTAGGCACTTTATCAAGACCCTGTCTCAAAATATAAAGCTCTAGGTGTTAGGTACAAACCCACACAATCAACCAGAGCAGGCATTCTGTTATGAGTAGATTTGTTGGGGGTATCAAGCAGGCTGGCTGTCTAGCAGACCAAGACAATAGCGAATAAAGGGGGGACAGGAGACTTTATAGGATCTTTTAGGGAGGGTGATCGCTGGCTGAAACAGCTGAGAGAGAGCTAATTCTTGGCAGGGCTACCTGGTCTGTGGGGAACTTTTAATGTTAACAAAGGAGAGTTTTGTGGTTGTTTGCCAAGGTCAAAGTCAGGTTCTGTGGTTTTGGGTTTGGCTCTGTATGGGACCAAGGGGGAGAGAGTTTGGGGACAAGGTGCCTGGGAAACCAAGAGAAAGAGTGTTTGGGGCAAGGTGCCTGGGAAACTTTGAATCCTGACCTATCACTAGGGATATAGCACAGTGATAGAGCACTTGTCCGGCACATGCTGGGTTTAAAGTTTTCAGTAATAGGGAAAAGAAAAATAAATTTCTATGATTTAAATCCCTCCCCACAAAACCCAAAGCCTTACTGGGATCTGAAAGCAGCAGTTTCCATACTAAGGATCACTCTCCAGCCCCTCTGCCAGGTGGAGGAAAGCTGGATGTAGCTCTCCAGGGAGAGGTGCAAGAGCTTCACCTGAGGTGTGGCATAGTGGCACACCCCTGTAATCTCAGCACTCGGGGAGACTGTGGCAACAGGATCTACATGAGTTCAAGGCCAGCCTGAACTGCATAGTGAGATCCTGTCTCAAAAAAAAAAAGACAAAACAGGGCCTGCCAGATAGCTCACAGACTAAAGCACCTGCTTTGGCAAAGCGCAGCTACTGGGTTCGATCCCTGCTGTGCCCTGCCAGCCCCACCCCCCACGGTGTGCTGAAACAGGGATTGAGACTAGACATGGTGGCATGTGCCTATAATCCCAGTGCTTGCAAGGCTGAAAAACAGGAAAACCACTACAAGTCCAGTCTACACAGTGAGACCCTGTATACCCTGTACACCCTGTCCTAAATTCACAAAAAAATACAATGAAACAGTTCCTAGCCCTCCATTGCAGGGCCTGAGTGTATGTAGGATGGATGGAGATGGCTGTGTTCTCAGCCTGAGGTGGTAGGGGTAGATATGCAGATGCCCCTCTGTACAGAACAGTGTCCTACAGATACCAGGCTAACCTCCCAGGAGTGGAAGAAGAAGGAGCAGGAAGCCCTGAGTGGGAATGTGTGAGCACAGAGCAGGAAGCTGGGCCCGTGGCTTGGGCTCTCCAAGGAGCTCAAGCACTCGCCTCCAGAAGGCCTGAATCAGGAAGACAGTCTGGAGGTGGCATCTTCACTGAAAAGAGCTCTTCTACCATATATCCCCCTTTCCTACCATTTCTAACACAGACTGTGTAAGAAACTGGATGAGTTAGGCCAGATGTGGTGGAAGATGCCTATTAATTCCAGTACTCAGAAGGCTGAAACAAAAGGATCCCTTCAGGGGCAGGGGATATGGCTCAGATGAATAAGCACTTGCCTGGCAAGTGCAAGGGCCTGAGTTCAGCTCCAGAAAAAAAAAAAAAATGATACCTGGGCCAAGGCTTGGTCTGCGCCATGTTCCAAAGCCCAGCCAGCTTGTAGGTACTGTCCGTGGAAGTGGTCTTCCTGCCTGCTGGGCATGAGCACTTTTCCACAGAAATTGGGGCTGGAGAGATAGCTCAGCAGTCTAAGCGCTTGCCTGGCACAAGGACCTGGGTTTCATCCCTGGTACTATATACTGTGCTGGCCCCAGAACACCAGGCATGCCATGCCAACCACTGGAGCTAGGCATGGTGGTGCAGGCCTGTCATCTCAATGCTGGGGAGGCTGAGACAGGAGGATCACTGCAAGTCCAAGCTAGGTAGTGAGACCCTGTACTAAATAAATAAATAACCCCTAAGACAATAATATGCAATGTATTAATTATTGAAACTGTCCTATTCATTGGTTTTGAAACTATCTCGTTGCTATTTATTTCTCAATAAAATTATTTTTTAAAAAAGATTTAAAAAAAGAAAAAAAGAAAGAAATGGGAAGAATGGAAAAGCAGAAGATGAAGAAGAGTTATTTTCAGATTTACTGAAAAACTAATAAAGCCGGGCGTGGTGGCGCATGCCTGTAATCCCAGCACTCGGAAGGCTGAGGCAGGAGGATTGTTGTGAGTTCGAGACCAGCCTGAGCTACAAAGTGAGCTTAAGGCCAGCCTGAAGTGCATAGTGAGACCCTGTTTCAAAAAAGACAAAAAAAAAAAAAAAAAAAAAAAAAAAACTAATAGTATTACCTATAAAATCCATGTGCCTGCTAGACTCTGCTTCCTGGAAAAGGAAGATTATCTGTGTTTGGTAAACTTTATAAGAGCTTCAGAAAACAAAAGAGAAAGTTTAACTGCAAATATGTTATGAAAACTGCTTGTTTAATGCTCCCCTGCCAGGTGTGTTATTTATGCCTATTTTCCCAGCATTTGGAAGGCTGAGACAGGAGGATCACTGCAAGTTCTAGGTCAGCCTGGGCTACAAAGTGAGCTCTAGGTCAGCCTGGGCTACAAAGTGAGCACAAGGAGATGCTGTCTGAAAAACACAAAAAGAAGCCAAACAGCTCAGCAGATTAAAGCGCCTGCTTAGGCTGATGCTGCAGCTGCTCCATCCCCTGCCTGCCATGCCAGCCTCCCCCACAGGGCACACTGAGACAGCAATTGAGACTGGGTGTGGTGACACACGCCTGTAATCCCAGCTGGGGGTGGGGGGCAAACACAGGCGGATCACTATGAGTCTGATTTACGTAGTGAGAACATGGAGACCCTGTAGACCCTCACTAAAAAATACACACACACACACACACACACAAAGAGAAAAGTAAAATAAAAAAATAATGCTCCCCTTACACACACAAGTTAGTTAAAGATATTCACCAGGAAAAACAGTTGTTTAATTTGATTTAGCTCACATTATTAAGAAAATGTTTCCAAGGGCCAGGGAGATGGCTCAATAGGATACATGCTTCCCTGGCAAGCGCAAGGGCCTGAGTTCAATCCCTGGTTCCACCAAAAAAAGAAAATGTTTCCACAACTTGGGGACAGGCAAAGGGATGGCTGGGTGTGGTCAGTGTTCAGCTCCGGGCTCTGAGAAGCCTTGTCAGAAAACCTTGTTGAACCTGTTGGTGACTGTGAATTAGAGTGCTATACAATACCAAAGGGCATTGGCTCAAGAAAGAGCACAGCATGGCCAGTGGCACTTGTTTTACTGTCAAGGTAATTTCCAGAGTTGTCTAGTCTTTGTCAAACCAAACTCTCTTGAGACTATGAACTCCTGTCCCTTGAGGACCTCCGCTGCATGAGAGTCATGATTTTGAGCTTTTTGACAACTTAGCAAGTTGTCAACACTTTGGAAACAAATTACAAACACTTGATGGGGTTACAAACCCCATCAGCCTTTCTTTTAATCTCGTTTAAGCCCGCAAGAATCCTGTGGAACTACATTTCAAGCAATTTGCTGTGGAAAGGAGGAGGTGCCTGGTTTATAGGTTAAGGTGATGGTCTCTAGTGATTAAGCCTGGGGAGGGCTGCCATGAAGCTGCACTACCAGCCCACTTCATTTTGAGACAGTTTCAGATTTGGGCCAAGAATATAGTTCAGTGGCACAGCACCTGCCTGGCAAGTACAAGGTCACGAGTTTGATTCCTGGTACCAAAACAAAAAAGAAAAAAACATGCCCAGACTGGCCTCGAACTTGCAATCTTTCTGCCTCAGCCTCCCAAATAACTGGAATTATAAGCGTGTGTCACCATAATGAGCTGCATTTATTTATTTAGGAATTCTGGTTTTAGTAGGTTTTTTGGTACCAGGAATCAAGCCTAGGATCTTGTACTTGCCAGGCAGGCAATTCAGCCAATGAGCTGTATCCCTGGCTTATTGATTTGTTTATTTATTTATTTATTTATTTTTATGTATTCACTACAGGGTCTCACTATACAGCTCAGACTTACAGTGATCCTCTTGTTTTCAGCCTGCTCAGCACTGGGATCACAGGCATGTGCCAGCACAACTGGTCTTAGTGGTCAACACAGAGTGCATGGGTGTGGAGCAGGAGCAGCTTGTGGTGCCAGAGATAGAATCCCAGTCCCTGCACTTGGCTAAGCAGACACTCAGATACTTAGTCCACTGAACTATATCACCCGGCCCTATTGATTTACTTTTTGAGATAGATTCTTATAATGTAGCACACAGACTAGCCTTGAACTCATGGCCATCTTTTCGCCTTAACTTCCTGAGTACTAGGATTACCATGCCCAGTGGGGTTTTGTTATTGAGACAGGGAGACATGATCTTGTAGCTCAGGCTGGTCTCAAACTCACAGCAGGGCCAGGGACATGGCTCAGTGGAAAAAGTGCTTCCTTGGCAAACACAAGGCCTGAGCTCAATTCCCAGTTCTGCCAAAAAATAAAAAATAAAAACAAAAATACACAGCAATCCTCCTGCCTCAACCTGTCAAATGCTGTGATTATGTATACCTAAAAGTACATTTTTTTAAATGTGATTGTAGATTGCTAACTAATTTTTATTTAGTACCTCCTGAGGTGAATTCTACACCCCACAATTCACATGTGGAAGTCCTAATTTTGCTGTAGGCAGCTAAATTGGATAGAAATATTACAGGCAGTCAGACAGGGCCAGGCCTGCAAGGAGACAATATGAAAGACAAGGTGACTTTGCTACTTTAGGAGAGACAGACACTCCCGCTCTGGGCTAGACCTCAAGACAGAAGAGTAAAGAAATGTAGCCACATACTTTCCTAGGGATGGACATCAAGGATCCAAATTCTGCACAGGTATCAATCACCTGGAAAGAGCCCAGAAGAGTCACTAACACAACCCCCAATAGAAGAGACCCTGTTCCATATTCATGCCTGCTTGCTATGGACATACTTCTCATTTGGTCTTGGATTTAATCAGTTTTACCTGAGCAATGGTGCTTGTCATCTCTTTTGTTGACTGTAGTTTTGTCCCACCTCATGCCCACCTAAGCAAATTCCCATGTTCCCTACCTGTGACCCACCTCACAGCATGGCATATTCTATAAAAATCCCTGGAAGAGACCGATGCTCAGGCCCCACTTCTCTTTCTCTCTCAAACAGAAGCTTTCTTTCCCCACAATAAATATTCTGCTCTTAACCTCTGTTTATTCGCAAAATTCATTCTTTGGCTTTGGAGAACATGAATTCATCCCAGGTACCCTTCAGGTTGGAAATTTCATTCCCCTGTATCACCGTCATCAGTCAGCTTCAGTTCTTCTGCTTAATTTGAATGGAAATTTCAAGTTGGCAAAGTGCAACTTCCCTGCTGCACTTTCACAGCTCCAGGCCCAAGTGCCTCAGGCCACAGTGTCACAGCTCTCAGCAGCTCCTCAACCACTAAAGCTCTCGGCCCAGCAAGCAGCTTTCTGGAGCCTTACAGCAGTCTTCACTGCCCCTCCAAGGTTCTCTGCTGGTCTCCAGAAATCTCCTCCAATCACTGCTGCCAGTCTCACTTTTTCTGTGGAGCTCTTAATTGATGGTAGCCCTAGCCTTAGCAACTCTTTTGACACAATCTACTCTACTCATACTACCTGAGATAAGATCCAGAGCAAGTCTACAGTGCCATCCAAGCGAGGCTTTGTTGGGACCTGTGGGGCAGCCTCCTTCATTGACCTAAGGGGGTATGAAGAGGCCTGCCTACACAGAAGAGGACCTGTGCACACAATCTGCATTTCCTATACCTGATTAAAAAAAAAAATAACCAAAACTTGTGCAGGCTGCCACCCTGCTGGTGCAGAAACGGGGGCACAGTTGTGCTGGGCAGCTTCTGCATGTGCCCTGCACCCTTCACCAGCCGCCACTGCGAGCATAACCAGAGGCTCAGAGACTGCAGCACTCTGAGGCACAGAACCCGGGTCATCTACAGCTGCACCTCTGCAGGTGCACGTTCGGGGCCCTGCGCTACCTGTCCAGCCAGACTCCAGGCTACTGCAACCTGAAAGACCTCACCTCACAACCCAATGAGCAAAGCACACATGGCAGGTAGAGTTTCTGCTGCCCTGCGTCTTCCTGCAGTGCCTTCTCCATACATGAAGGGGAAGACAGAAGTGGACAGAAAGGCCCTCCTGGGGCTCTGAAGACTAAAAGGTGATCACACAGTGAAAAAGCTAGTATTCCTCATGGGAAAGCCAAGATTATATACAGCTATGTTAGATGGAAATTAACAGGCAGTCATGACAGGGATTGAGTTCTCATGTGAGTCAGTGCAGAAGAGGAAGACATATGGCTGGAGACAACTCCAGAGAGCACCAGCCTCAAGATGGAGATGCAGCAGCTGGGGCTGAAGGCCTCCCTAGAGAGAAACAACACTGGAGGCCAAACTGTAAATAGTAACAGTTGGTCCAATGGGCCTGGGTAGGGATCAGCTGCATGGGTGACCAGAACATCTGGATTGCTTTCCATCCCTTGTTCTTTCCCATATGCCTTTGCTAGGTGACTCGTCCCTATATTGGATCAATATTAGCTAAGTGGCTATGATTGTAACTCTGTAGATTGGTTGTAGTTTGACCTGATGTGTGGTATGCACAATGTGATGTTAGTGTAGAAAAATACTCTTTTGGGGGCTGGGGAGATGGCTCAGTAGAATAAGCGCTTGCCTGGCAAACACAAGGGCCCGGTTCTGACAAAAAAAAAAAAAAGAAGAAAGAAAATTGCGCTTGCCAGGGAAGTGCTTATTCTACTGAGTCATCTCTCCGGCTCTAGAAAATACTCTTGACAAAGAGCCTCGGTGGCCATCCACTGGAAATCCCTCTTGGATAGCTGGAAGCTATTCTTATTTCCACTAAAATTCTCCTAACTTAAAAAAAAAGAACTTGTATAGTAACTTGAGTGAGATATGGTAGGGTTACCAGGAATGGCCCCAGGGTGGGGCCTTGGGGGACACTCCCAGGTTCAAATCCAGTGCAGGACAAGCAGGCTTTCCCAGAGTATCAGGAGCAGGCTGAATGTCACTGTCTCTCAAGCTCTTGTCAGCATAGCCTGGAGGCCCCAAAACCACCCAGAGGTGGTGGGAGACCGTGGGAAGGAAGGGAATAGGGAAGGGTGTGAGCCATTCTGGCTGTGGAGGAAGAGGGAAGTGTGGCCTCCAATTTTTGGGTGTGTAGGCATGATACATGTGTGCGTGCTTGTATTTTGCCTTCTTGCATACACACAGCATGCATACACTCAGGCCTGCCAGCCAATGCCTGCAGAGCTGCCTTAGCCTTTCTGAGGGCAGGGCAGTCTTACACTGCCTGAATGCACTCCTGGATCTCCCTGTTCAGAATGCTGGCTGTCTTACTGCAATTGTTAGTACTGTGGTGAATGCCTTGTTATTTTTCCACGGATGTGTGGGAGTGTGTCTGCTGTTTAAACTCCTAGGAGTGACATCTCTATTAGAATAGTTGAAGTCCAAACATAGATAAGACAAAATGCTAGTGATGATGTTGAGCAACGAGGACTCTCACTCACAGCTGGCAGGAAGTGAAGATCATAAAACTCAGCAATCACCATCCTTGTTACTTATCTAGATGAATTGAAAACACATTCACATAAAATCCTGAATGGATGTGGTGGTGCATTTGGGAGGCTGAAGCAAAAGGATCATGAATTAAAGACCAGTGCATGCAACTAATTTAGTGAGACTTTTACTAAAAAAAAAAGATGCTGGCAGCACATGTGGTGCCAGCCCTGCCCACGGGCTACTAAGCAGGCTACCAAGTCCGGAGGTGATGGCACACACCTATAATCCCAGTACTTGGGAGGATGAAAACAGGAGGATCACTAAGAGTCTGAGCTGCGTAGTGAGACCTTATACCAAATATATAATTAAAAAACAAGGGGCCGGGGAGATGGCTCAGTGGAATAAGCGCTTCCCTGGCAAGCACAAGGGCCTGAGTTCAATCCCTGGTTCCGCCAAAAAAAAAAAAAAAAAAAAAAAAAAAAAAAAAAAAAAAAAAAAAAAAAAAAACACAGGGGGCGGGGGAGATGGCTCAGTAGAAAAAGCACTTCCCTGAGTTCAAACCCCAGTTCCACCAAAAAAAAAAAAAGGCTAAAAAACAAACATACCCAAAAGCCTGCATATAGACTTCACCACAACTTTATTCAAAGTTACCAAAACTTGGAAAGAATCAAGATATTCTTCAGTAAGTGAATGAAAAAACTACCTATGGTATGTCTGGACAATGTAATAATATTCAGCAATAAAATGGAATGTGTGTGTGTGCTTGTGTATGTGTACGCATGTATGGAGATTATAATCAGTACACCTGCTAACCTGGCTCTATTACTAATTCAAACCCCCAGTACCAGTATGGAAGAATCTTAAAACATATTGCTGAGGGAAAGAAGCCAGTCTGAAAAGACTACATTCTGTATGATTCCACCTATGCAACATTCTGGAAAGGGCAAACCTAGACAGTAAAAGGAAGAGCTGGTACCAGGGGCTAGGGAGAGGGAAAACAGACAGCACAGAAGATTTTTAGGACAACAAAATTACTCTTTATGTGGCTTAAATTAGGGATGTAAGATTCTATAATAACAGATACATTGGCCTAACACAGAATATACAAAACTAGCTTATCCACACCAAACAAACAGGGGTGACCTGTGATACACATTCATGGACTTTGGGACATAAAGATATGCTGTGCTATCTTGGCTAGGATGCTGACTGTGGACGAAGCCATGCTTGGGGACAGTGTGTACAGGAATTCTCTGTTATTGCCATGCAATTTAGCTCTGAATCTAAAGCTGTTTTATAATATGAAGTTGATTATATGAACCCTAGAAGATATTGCAGGCTCAACAGACATAATCATGTAAAGTTGTAACAGAAACACCAAGTACTTCATACAGAAGCTGCAACAATCAACATATATGTCAGCTTTGCCTACTTTTATACCTCTTCCTCATCCAACAGTAGAGTTTCCATCTTTGCTGACCTTCCCAAGGGAGAAGGTGTCACTTTGTGATCTTGTTTTATACCTCCTGCTATAAACTAAAACAATTTATTTTTAGAAAAAATTGTTTGAGTCTTTAGGGAAACTGCCAGTTTTTGATTGTTTTGCAACAGAGTCTAGCTATGTAGTCCAGGCTATCCTCGAACTTGTTGCTCAAGAATACCAGGTGCCCTAGCCTGGCCTTAAATTTGTGGCACTCCTGTCTCAGCCACCTGAGTGCTGGAATTGCAGGTGTATACCATCAGACCTGAAATTTTATTATTTATTTGTACACTTTTCTATTAGGCTTATATATATTTTAATTTGATAATTATATAGTTATGAGGCACAATGATATTTTGATACATGTATATACTGTGAAATTGTTATTGGATAGTCCCCTTCTAAAAATAGCTCTCCTGGTGGGCGAGGTGGCACATGTCTGTAATCCCAGCGCTTGGGAGGCTGAGGCAAGATTGCCATGAGTTCAAGGTCACCCTGGACTATACTGTGAAACTGTCTCAAAAAATAACAAGTGAATATAAAGAATCAATGGACAATACAGCAAACTCAAGGCCAGGCTGAACTACCTGTCTCAAGCAAACAAAACAAAATTCCTGTCAAATGAAATGCAGTTGACAAAATACAGCTAACACACACATCACACTCATGGTTGCATCTCTGAACACAAAGGGAAAATAGGATAGGAGAAAGACAACAGGGGGTATGACCCAGAAATCCCACACCTGGGTACACACCCAAAGGAATTCAAATCGTGAAGAGACATCTGTGCCCCACATTGACTATAGCAGTACCTACAACTGTGAAGATCAGTAATCCACCTCAATGTCTGCCCTAGGTGAATGGAAATTATACATATCTCAAACTCTTGGGCTCAAGTGATCCTCTTGCCTCAATTCCCAAGTGGCTGAGACTACAGATTTGTGCTAGTATGCCTGGCTTATGTTGTTTCTGGTAAGTTTTCTAGAACTGCCATAAGAATGACCACAAACCAGTGGCTTAAAACAACTGTCAGAGTGGCTGGGGAGATAGCTCAGTGGAATAAGCGCTTCCTTGGCAAGTGCAAGGGCCTGAATTCAATCCCTGGTTCTGAAAAAAACAAAAACAAAACCCAGCTTTCTATTGTTTCAGGATCTTGGAGGTAGAAGGCCTGAAATCAAGGTGTCAGTAGAGCGAAGTGCCCTTTGAACCTCACCAGGAATCCCTTCCTTTTCTCTTCCTAGCTTCTGACGATCTGCTGGCAATCTTCAGCTCCTCCTTCTCTGCCTTCAGCACCACTTGATGTTTCCCCTAGGTCTCTATCATCTCATAAGGATATCACCCTGATATGGCTCCATCTTAAGTTAACCATATTTACGACTGCCTAATTTTACAATATAAACCCATAACATTCTTTCCTGGTGCTCTTCTAAGAGGTGGGAGGAAAAATGTGAAAGTTAATGATGCTGAAACCTTCACAATTATACTGCTCTGCCCAAGGCCCTGCTAAGTGAGCTCCTCTCCTTTGCTGATGTGCGCCTCTTCTTTGGGGACTGTCCTGCCTGTCACAGGATGAGCTGCAGGCTTGAGCTGCAGGCTTGAACTGCAGGAAAAGAATTGTGCTCAGTAGAACTGATAACATTCAGGTTATAGACTGAAAGCCAGGGCACCCCTATTCCTCTCTGTAGCTCCCTGTGTTCTGTGGCCTACTCCTGTCGTCTATTTGCCCCCTCCCCCTTTGGCTGCCCTCTGAGATATCAGGGTCCAGCAAGTGGAATTGCCCTGGCAGTAATCCAGATTACAACTGCTCTCAAGTTTCCTTTGTGGAGTTTGACACCTGTTAGTCACTAAGCCTATTAACAGTCTATTCATTGAGGGCCAGCTTTAACACCTGGGTCACTCCACCACCACAACCACCACCACCGCTGAGAACCCTTTATATTTTATGAGAAGAATTTGAGCTTTTGCTTCTTCTCTTGGCATTAATGCACAATTCTTCCTTGTGTCCCTCTGATATTTTGTCCTGTTAACCCCCCTCTTCTAAGCATATTGCTTCTTTTTCAATGTATTCTTGCCCTTTTCAAAGGCCAAGGAACTTTGTCTTAATTGCTAGTGTCATGCTTCTTTCTCATCCTCACTTTCCTTTTTTTTAAAAAAATGTATTTGATACCTGGTCTCATTATGCAGCTCAGATTTGTAGTGATCCTCCTGTTTTCAGTCTTCCCAGCACTGGGCTTACAGGAGTGCACCACCATCTGGGATTTTGTGGTTGGCTCAGCCTGCCAGGGTGCAGGGCTGGCATGGCATGTGGTGCCAGGGATCAAACCCCAGTACATGTGCTTGCCTAAGCTTCCCTAAGCAGGCACTTTAGTCTGCTGAGCTATTTCACCAGCCCCTGCATACTTATTCTGAAGGGGCGGGTTAGATTCCTTATTTCAGTGTCCCAGACTTCAGACACATTTCCATGATAGCAGTAGTAAAAGAGACATGGGATGATTAGAGATCTAAGATGCACTCAAAGAATAGAGGATAAGTGCTCAGACATATGAGACATCCAGGATGTTTTTTAAGCCTGATATTTTTGTTAGGGATATTTTTCAGATTATTTCCATGATTGGTAAATAACATAGATTCTATATTATTATTATTATTATTATTATTATTAATTATTATTATTATTACTCGTTGAAACAGGGTCTTCCAGTGCAGTCCAGGTTGGCCTCAAACTCTCAGCAATCCTTCCTCAGTTTTCTCCAGAGCTGGGATCACAAGTATGAGCCCTGATATAGGGGATAAGGCATGACTTAGACTGGCAGAGAATTGTGGCAGGATCTTAGAATCTATGCAGCACCAACCTCACCCCTGGATCCCCACATGTATAAGTTTTCATGAGGTGTGGACAGCATAAGAGGGCACAGTTGCCACAAGGAACTCCCTACTGTGGCTTTTCTCAAAGCAGCTTGTCCTGTAATCCTCAGGGTGTACTTTTTCCCCCTTCTTTTATTTGGCTCAAGTTGGCTCTGCAGAACCAGTTTCTCCCTCACCCTTCAAATTTTTTCAAATAAACCTTGGCACTGTTTTTGCTTGTTTTGTTCATTTCTGTTAGTAGTGAAGTACCTGCAAAGTAAGAGGTGAGTGCCTCAAAATGTGGTAATGTTTATTTGGCCAGCTGTTAAAAGATTAGCCAGTAACATTGTCATGGTTGGCATTTTTTTTTTTTTTTTTTTTTTT
>PVKA01041617.1:0-17986 GCA_004027165.1 Ctenomys sociabilis | reverse complement strand
CCCCCCCCCAACCATCCTTCCAGAGTTCTGTTGAGCTCCAGCCCATCAACCATCCTTGCACTGAAGACTGGCAGGGAAACTTGGCAGCCCTAGCTCTGACTGCCAGCCTTCTTCCTGAAGTTCCACTGAACTGTGACTGCCCATCCTCACCCTGAAGATGGCTAGAGAGACCTGGGAGACTGCTGTGGGTTCCAGTGTTCAGAAATCTGCCACAGGGACCTGTGGGAGCCTTAAGGAGCCCCATCCTGCTCTGATCCACCATCAAGAGAGCCTTGTACAACTTTGGCCTGCACTTATCATCATTACATCCATCATGAGCTGTGTCTTGCCCCCTCCCCTCAGTAAGGGGAAGCCACATTGAACCCCACACAGAGGGAGCTCTGCTGTGCCTATGTTGCCCTCTCTCCTGAAAGCCTTGCTCACCCACATGCTACGCTCCTACCATCACTACAGAGTCAGAGAGAACACTGGGGGCTTCAAAAGATCACAAAAGAAAGGAACAAATGGCACTCTCAGGCCTCCAGCCCACCCAAAACATGTCTAGGAGACAGAAGAATTTGGAAGGCACACACCTGAAATTCTGAGATAACAGCAATCTGAAGTAGAGAAACAACACCATCAGGCTGTGGAGGAAATCAGATAAGAAATAATCTCTCAGGGGGAAAAAAAGGAAATAACAATCATGAAAGAATTGCTTGATACATCTAAGGAAGACATAGATTAAAAAATAGAAGGAGATAGGAAAATGATGGAAACATTGAACCATAATTTATGAAACAGATACAGAAGTATCCAAGACATTAAGAATTCCACTGAAAGCTGGCAAAAACCACTTGAATGAAACAGAAAATAGAATTTCAGACCTTGAAGACTGAACATGAAAGAAAAGATCTTTTAAAAACAAGGAATCAAGAAATGATATAACAGCTACAAGATGAGACAAAGAAAAATAATATAAAACTAATAGGTATCAACAAAACAGCAGGAGTTGACATATATCATATAAAAGGTTTGCAGAAGTAGTAGCAGAAAATTTCCCAGGCATGGGAAAAGAATCTGACATATAGTAAGTGAGGTATACAGAACTCCAGCTAGCATAATCAAAACACATAATTATAATCAGGACCCCAGAAACTGAGCAAAAGAACAAAATATTAAAAGCTGTTATAAGAAATAGATCTCCTATAATGGAAAGTCCATTGGGATCATAGCAGGTTTCTCAATAGAGATCATCAAATAAAGAGCATGCAGTGAGATATTTCAGGTCCTGAAAGAAAACAACTTGTGTGGGTAACTGCAAAGCAGTGGAACTACCTGCTTGAGAAACAGTGGTGCAGTTCTTCAAAACTTACACAGAAAGTTTTCACACAGTCCAGTGATCCTGTGTATGTGCCAGAAAGAACTGGCAGCAAAGGTTCAAACAGACATATACATCCCCCCATGAACAAAGGCATGCACTGTGACATGTGTTACTTAACCTTTTATTCTGACACATGCTATGACATGGATGAGCCATGTGCATATCATGCTAGGTAAAGTAAGCTAGAAGCACAAGTATAGTTACACATAAAAGAGGCACTTGTAGTCAAAGTCAGAGGGACAGAAAGCAAATTTGTGAATGATAGAGACAGAAATGACAGAAGGGAGAGTTACACTTAGAGTGCATGTAATTTGGGATAAGATAGATGTTCTAGAGGCCAATAGTGATGATGACTACAGTGACACAGATATAATGCCACTAAACTTAAAAATAGTTCAAACAGTAAATTATTATGCATTTTGCCATAATAAAGAAATATGACTTAGAGAAAGAGGACAGAGAAAGAGGATACATTAAAAGAACAACACATAACAACATGTATTGACCTGGAAACAAAGTCTTGGCTTAAACAAGCAAACTACAGCATGATGTAGTATAATCATCTGTACATCAAAAAAGTATATAAAGCCAAGCAGGCTTAGAAATAAAGTCTGTAGAGCCCAAAGCAAGCAAGGGGCATGGAAGGAAACAAGAGAATACAGCTGTATAGTAGAAATGATCCCATAGGTTTCACACATAGGCAATATAGCTCATTCATGTTCAATTATTCTTGGAGTTTTACATATATCTAATATAAATCTCCTAGTATGTAATACTTCACAATTTTAAAAAACAAAAAAAGCCCTGCCAACTTGAAAAGTGAATCTTCTCCAGGTTTTGCTTCCCAGATGGTTCCTGTCTTCTAGTAAGACTAGACATCACAGTGGACTAGTTTTAATTCACACTGACAATTCTCCCCTTAACCACAAAACAGTATCTGCTCCACTCTCCTTAGAAATAAAGTGATTCTACTTTGCCCACCCAGATGTGTTTATTATTGCTGTATTAGGAATTCAACCTTTGCCCTCAAAGATTTACGTCTCTAGTCCTTTTTAGGACTTGGTTTAGTTTTTTGTTTTGTGTTGTTTTGACACAAGGGTCTCATTATATAGTTCAAGCTGCCCTTGAACTCACTATGGAGCCTTGAACTTGCAGCAATCCTCCTTCTGCCTTCTGAGTACTGGGATTATAGGCATTTGCCATCATGCCTCCCTGTTTTTTTATTTTTTAAACAGTTTTGCCAAGTCATTAAATTGCCAAGACTGGACTCAGACCTTGGATCTTGCCTCAGCCTCTCAGAGTGCTGGGATTACAAGGGTGTGCCACCAGGCCTGATTTAACCTACATGTCTTAAGACTACAGTCCTGAACAGTCTTACTTTATAACATCTGGTAGGAAGCTGCTCATGAAACATTCACTAAATTTGTCTTATGAACTTATCAAAAATTACTCATAAATAATTACCTGGTAGATTTTTAAATGTGCTCAGATCACAGAGAATATCCACATCAGTAATGACACGTATCTGAGAATTTAACCTCACTTACAGCCACCAATATATGAGAAATTTTGAATAAAACAGACACAGAGACAGGTATAGTATTTAATCGAAATATATTTGTCTAATATCTACAAAGTGTGAACAACTGGGCTTAAGAAAGCAGACAAAAGGCACAAAATTCATAATACTACAGAGAAGCATTCATGCTACTGGATTTCATAAATATGACTGGAGTGGCACAGTAAAAAAAAATTAAGCATCCAGCAAAAACCCAATTATTTTTCCCTTGCTTTCTGATTTGGTCATGTCTTTGACCTAATTTGCGAAGGCCAAGGACTGAAATCAACTGAAACCACAGATGTATGTTCTAGTCACAGTGGCTTTCTTGCAGAGTTTGGGTCAAGCCAGACAGGTGCACTTAAGAACAAAAATCCACAGGAAATTCTTTCCCTTTCCCCAAACTAAATACAAGATTGAGGTGGTGGTTGTGCATGTTTTTTATGTGTGCATGAATTTAATTTCTAAAGCCCTTTTTTCTTCATAAAAGTAGTGAGATCACTATATGATTTGTTTTATGCTGTAAAAAGAAGTAACTTCTGAAAAATGTATGACTGGCACTTTGTGCATGAGAAACTGTCAGGAGATGGGAAATAAACTCCCAGTGGATCCTGGCTCTATGTTCTCTCAGAGGGGATCCATCCTGGAAGGCTCTGGCATTAATTTCCATCAGCTTCCTACCCACCCTTTTCATTCAGCCAGAGAGGAGTTTCTATTTCTTGAGTGTGGACAAACAAAACACTGAGGTGAACAGAGAGGTGAAAATCACAATAATTATGAAATTATTGCCATCCACACTTCTACCAGCAGTGAGCCACTTTCTGCTATTGGGACATCCATTGGGCCATGCCAATTCAATGCTCATCTTGATAGGAACTAAGTGAAAACATCTTTTAAGTGCAAAACATTTTTTGGCAAAGTAAAAAATAGAAAACTTCAAACCTCGTTGATAGAAAGGAACTCATAATTACCCCCTTAAGCCTGGGTGCAGTATTTACATGTGTAGTAATCTCAACAGATATGTACATAGTGCTTATATGAACATATACAATGTCACATGTGCCCCAAATGGCTCTTGAATAAATTTAATCATCTAGCAGAGTCTGGATTAGCATTTTTCACAGTATATAATTTCTCTGAAACCATTTCTTAGATGCTAACAAGAATTCTCAGTGATTGCCAACAGAACCTTGATACTGTACCATTTTAATTCTTACAAAACAGGGCTCTTTAGGAAAGCTCCACACCATCAACCCATTAGTGTGCCTTCCAGAGAGGGTTGAAGTATACCCAGCCATCACCCTGAAAGACAAGAAAAAAGGTATTACAGAGAACCTCTCAGCAGGGCAAACTAGAGAGAAGTCCAACAGGCACCCCAGGCTCTGATGAACCAAAGAAACACAATGGACAGCTGGGACTTCCACTGGCCTATGTTCATCTCCCTTGTTCCAAATACTCTCTACCCAAGCAAAGCCAGTGGTCTCATGGCCTTTACTCTACCTGTGTACTTTCAGAGCTCAGATGATCTCCTATCTTAGCCTTTTAGGAAGAAACTCCATGAAATGACAAAAATAAAGGAGCATCTTGTTGGTTTATATCAAGATTACTTCTTGGCAGAAAAGCACTTTGAGACAGTGGGGTATGAGAAAGAGTGACTGAGTGAATGGACAGGGAAAGGAAAGGTACAGGAGGATGTGTATGGAATCTTACTAAGCCTGTGACTTCACATCTCCCCACCCTGGAGGGGACACCCACCTACGACTCTCTTCAGCAGGCAGTAGTCACAAATAAGATTGGTACATTAAACATCACCACCCATTAATTATCCAGTAAGAAAAAGCCAAGAATCAAAATGGTACATACAACATAGAGCTATAGCAGTAAGGGATATATTAAGGTGATTTTTATACTTTACAGGACCCCATGCTTTCTGTCAATGGAACCACTTGCTTTTATTAAGCCTAAGGAGAAGAACTGTGTTTTTTGTTGTTGTTGTTACTCTTTACTGTATCACTTTCCTCAAAACTGAACCACACTCAGTGTTTCCAAGATATAGGAGCCATCTTACTAACAGATCCTGAGAGGGTTTAACTTTACTTGGACAAGGGTCCTTATGGGGGTTTCTACCTGAGGGACCCTTAAAGGCACAATCTCCTCAAATTGTCAAAATCAGTGTCCATGGTTTCCTGCTCTTAATCTTAAACCCACCTTCCATGCCCAGTTCACCCACAGACTGTGTCTCGGCCACATGTGCCACAGCTGTTATTGTCTGTTGCCAATAAAAGCTCTAAATTTTTAAATTTTGTAATAATGTCCTTGTAGCAGAAAGCAGAGATTAGCAGCACCTGTGCTAGAGAAAGCTCCATGGGTACATTTTGCTTGGCTCCTGGGATTTAAAATTTTTAAAAATACTTGATACAAAACTTTTTTAAAAAAATTGATATTATACAAACATCAGAGTTCTCATTTTTAAAAGTCCAGATTTCTGATTCCTCATGAAGAATTGGTCCTCAACTACCTACAGGTGAACAACACACTGCCTTCAGTAAAGCCTGGCGTGTCTGCCTCATCCCGCGCTGGCCTGCCTCTGCACCGTGGGGCTCCTGAGGGCCTACCTTACAAACTGCAGGCTTACATTTTCATATATATCCTCAGTATGTTTCCCAACTGCTCTACCAGCAACCCCAAGGGTATAGTGTCTCCACCGGGCCAGTGGGGCAGTGTTTGTGTGGATATAATTTCTGCCTTCCAACATCACTTTACTAGGTGGCAGCTGCGCTTCAGGCAAGGGGCCCACCCTGGTATGCCCTCAGATGTGGCCCAAGAGACAAAGCCCTGCTCATTCTGTAGCATGAGGGTCCCAGCACACCCAGGTGCAGAGGCAAGAGTGAGGTGCTTCCCAACGAATATGTACAAATGGTAAACAGGTCACAGTGTTCCTAGACAAAACAGTAGTCAGGTCTACAGTCCCTTCCTGGCCCTCCCCAGCAGGCTAATGGGACTTTCTGATGGCAAAGGAAAGAGGGGAAGTATCAGTTGTTCAGTTCTGCCCTCAAGGTGGTTTTAAGCCTTGAGACATTATTACAGATATTGTTGTGAATTCTGGTCCAAAGTTGAACAGCTAAGGATCTCAGGATCTGTCTTGCCTGTCCCCATTTACCTAAACTGTTCGGTTAGAAAGAAAAACCCATCTTCCCCTCACTTGGTACAAACTCTCTCAAGGACAAAAACCCAATAAGGGGTGGAATTTACCTCTTGGATAAAATATTTTGGTTGCCATGGAGTGCAGAGGCTCTCCCGCTTCCGTTCCTCTATCCGCTGCTTCTCCTCCAGCCGTCGCTTCTGCTCAGTGGCTGCATCGATGTCCCCTAGGCGCAAGTATCGGGTCACCTCCTGCCAGAGATTCCTGTGAATGCAGAGTGGCAACAATCAGGCAGGGCCAGGGGCACAAAGATGGTGAAGTGACCAGAGCAGGGAGGGGGCATCCAGGCAAGCTTCCTGTGGAGCATCTCACAGCCTCAAGAGTCAGTGTTTGGAGAGGGCACCTGGCTCTGGGTCCATGCTACCCATGCCTTCAATGTTTCCCCTAAAGCACACCTTTCTCAGGGCTCTGAGGTTCTGGAGATCACAATGATATAAGACAGTATAATACTACTACTACTACTCCAATAGCAGTGATAGCAGACATTGATGTGGTGTTTACCATACCATACACTTTTCTAAGCATCTTATACATATAATTTCATTGACTCCTCACAAGCCAATGATAGAGAAAAATATCCACATAAGTTTAAGTGATGGACCTTCCTACAAAGGAACCAAGAACTAAAGAAAAAGATTGATCCTGATTTTTTCTTTTTTCTTTTTTTTTTTTTTTTGTGTGTGTGTTTGTGTGTGGCATAGGACTTGTCATCTGCCCTAACATATACACAAAAAGCTACTTCTCTGTCTTGTTCACTCAGAAAAAAAGGCAGATTGGCTTGTGTCTACCATGCAGCTATGCAGTATCCCTCCTCAGGACTTCCCAGGAACCCATCTAGACTCAGAAGAACAGCCTGTTCCACAGACTGAGAAGAGGACAACCATATGCCTTTTCACTTCAGTATGTCAAAAGTCCCAATTTTCAGTAGGGCAGGCCTCCAGAGGATGACTCTCTTCACTCAGGTCAAGGGAAGGCTTGCTAGCTCCTCCTCCTCCACAGAGTGCTCAAGGGCTTAGCACAGGACAAAGCCTGAAGTGTGGCAGCCTTGCTAGGCCCAGGAAGGGCAGTAGGTCTTCAGTCACCCAGGCACAGCACACAGCACTTTCCGAGGCAAGTTGATGCTGAGGGTAAAGCTTTGGCTGCAAACTCCCTTCCTGCCACTCAGAGAGCAAGGAGCACAACACTGCAGAGCTGGTAATAGAACCACATGTAACTGGGCTCACAGCTTTTGCTATTTCAGTATGTGTCTTGGTACCTGACTTAGGAGCAAAGACTCCATCTGCAGGTGACTGGATAAAGAAAATATAGGCCACATACACAATGGAATATACTTCAGTCATGGAAGAACGAAATCCTGCGTGGACTGGAGAACAACATGTAATGCCGGATCAGCCAGCACAGAAAGATAAGCAATGCACATTCTCCCTCATATGAGGAAGCTTGTAGCGAATGGGAAGGTGGAGTATTTTCTGAAATGGAAGGGATTTACAGATGCTGACAATACATGGGAACCGAAGAAAATTTAGGCTGTCCAGAATTAATAGAAGCATTTATTAAATCGCAAAAAGATGGTACAAAAAGAAAATCTTTATCTGACAGTGAATCTGATGACAACAAGTCAAAGAAAAAAAGAGATGCTGCTGACAAACCCAGATGTTTTGCTAGAGGTCTTGATCCTGAAGGAATAACTGGCACCACGGATAGTAGTGGAGAACTGATGTTTCTCATGAAATGGAAGGATTCAGATGAGGCTGACCTGGTGCTGGCAAAAGAGCCAAATATGAAATGTCTTCAAATTATCATTGCTTTTTATGAAGAGACTAACTTGGCATTCTTGTCCAGTTTAATATGTTAATTTTGAAAGTTAGTATCAGGGGAGTTGTTCAGTTTTGTTTGTTTTGCATCTATAGCACTGGTTACTTTGAACAAATAAAGCTTTTGCAGTTACTTCCTTTAGAAAGAAAAGAAAAAAGAAAGACGAAAGAAAGAAAGAAAGAAAGAAAGAAAGAAAGAAAGAAAGAAAGAAAGAAAGAAAGAAAGAAAGAAAGAAAGAAAGAAAGAAAAGAATGAAAGAAAGAAGAAAGAAGTTGAGTTTACAAAAGGAGAGAATAAAACAGTGGTCATCAGTGGATGGAAAGGGAGGCAGTGGAGTTGGATAATGGGTACCAAATAAATGAGTATTTCTAACATTCTATAGCACAGTAGGGTGATATATTTTGCAAGTTATTATATATTTTATGAAGACCTAGAGAAGTTAAAGGTTTCAAACAAACAAAAATAGTTGTTTAAGAAGGTTGAAAGGCCAATGACCCTGACTTGATCATTTACAGATGATAGATATAGATAGATAGATAGATAGATAGATAGATAGATAGATAGATAGATAGATAGAAGGATGATAGATAGATCACACTGTACCCCATAAATGTATAAAATAAAGAAAAGCAATTGGACTGGGAATGTAGCTTGCCTAGCACGCATGAAGACTAACTCCATCAGAGGAGGGAGGGGGAAGAGAAGGACAGACAGACTGCTCAAAGTAGTGAAGTGAGATAAGGAAAGGAACAGATGTGGGGATGAGGGACTCAGGGACAGCCAGGGTGGGCACTCCTGTCTGGGGAAGGACTTTCATGAGAAATCCTATGCCGGAAGAGTGACCTAGATTTAGAGTGTGGAGAGCCCCCAGGAGGGGCAATGGTGGGGTAGAGCCAGCCCCACCTAGAGACAATGGGCTCTACCCAAACACAAGGCCCCACGAAGGAAGACACCTAAGTGTGAGGAAGACAATGGGTAAGGACTTGCCTGGGCATGGCTGTAAACATGAGCAAAATGACAGAAAGGCAAGAAGCCTTCAGTGAGGAAAAACAAAAAGAAGCCAAGGGAGTCTTGCTAAGTAGACACCAGGCAAGCAGCAAGGGCAGGGCCACAGCAGGGGCGGGCTGCAGCAGGGGCAGGTTGCTCTCACGGGGCGCCAGCACTGCCTTTTGCCTCTGCGGCCCTGAGGGCTCTGTCCAAGGCCGAAGTCTGGATCAGGGCATGTTCTGGACCTCAAGGACAGACAAAGGTATGGGCTGATGGAGAAATGTCTTCACTTCACCCCTAATATGGCAGTGGTCCCCTTCCTAGAGGACTAGCTGGAGAATGGAGGCCTCACCAGGGCTGGCTCGACTGTGGTGACTGAAGCAGCTGGTCTACTACACACTGGTCCACTCAGCCAGGCGGATGGCCCCTACCTTTAGCCCTGTGGATAAGGCCTAAGGCACCCCCTGGAGACATGGTGGGTGAAAGGGAGTCCTGGAGCCAGCCCCTCTCCCTCAAGGCTGTGCCCTCTACAGGGAACAGGGTGTGTTGGCTCCATCTCTCTTCAGTCCAGCTTTACAGTTCTATAAAAAGTATACATGGGCAAAAGGAGACAACACCCTCCTCTCTTAGTCCAGAACCAGACCCCGCTCTGGGCTAAATTCTGGGTTCCCAGGGCTAACAGAAGCAGAACAGTCATAATGAGGAGGAACTAAGCTGTTCTCATAGCCTCGGCAGAACAGTGGCAGGCAGAACAGTAGCATACAGTGTGGTTCCCAATGGCCAATGAGAAAAAGTCCGGCACAGTGGGCAGCACAGAGTCCTGGATCTGGGAGAGTTCATTAGAGGTTGTGTGGTTGCTGTCGTTATGGGTACCTTTCCCTTTCTGCGCTACCACCACCCTATACACTGGGATAAAAAAAGACAGTTGGAAGAGTTTGTGGTCTTTGGACACAGAAACATTACAGTCACTGTCCTCAAATGACAGTAAAAGGAATACTAATCCTACAACAAAGCTAGGGCTCCAGAGATGCTGAAGCTGCTTTCAATACACCCAGTGATGATATATTATTTATACATACTGTTGTATGCCTGTTTTGTTTCCACTTAATAAGCACTAATTCCATTTGGTTGCAAAGTCTAGTAATAACCAACCCTTCCATAAACTCATCTGAAATCATTTTAACCCTACATAATACTATAAAGTATAGCTTTTAGATTATAGCAGGGGCTGGCAAATTTTTTCTACAAAGGATCAGACAATAAGCATTTTAGTCTTGGCAGCTCACATTTTGTGGTTCTACCTGTGGAGGACCACCTGAGTGACTGTCCTTGAAGGAGGAGCTATTGTCTCCATTTTGGCTGCACCTGACCCAACCAACCGGTATTTTTCCTTATCCCTTCCATTGGCTTGAAGCACTTTAAACTGGCCAGCAAAGGCACTGATCTGTCATCTTTGAAGCAAGGCAGCAGGACCCCTTGTGGCTCCCAAATAAAACCTGTGTGAGCTGGGGCGAAGAGGGATGAAGAGCCATGCTCTGCCCACACCGCAGGGATCAAGCCTTAAAGATGACACACTTTGACTTCCCAGGGTATAAAAGACTACACATCAGAGCTAGACACCAACCTCAAAACATCAGATACTATCATGCAGATTACTCTTTCTGCTGATCCATCCCTCTGCATATGGCAGAGGTGATTTCAGGCCTCCTCCCTAGCCCAGCTCAAGGCACTCACCTACTTCCTGCCATTCTCAGTCACTCATCCTCAAGCTATTGCCTTCTTCCCAATTAGTAAAACCTGGGTTTGTCCCTGAGGTGAGGTCTTTGATCTGGATATCCATCATCCTAGCTGGACTTATAACTATTCTTGCTGTGAATTACACTGGAAGTGGTACATTGGAATTAACTCGTTAGAATTCCAAGAACTTTTCCATGGGATTACAAACATAAACTTCCCAGATGTCAATAAAGACTGGAGGATGGGGAGATAGCTCAGTAGAGTAAGCACTTGCCTGGCAAGTGGAAGGTCCTGAGTTCAATCCCCAGAACTGCAAAAAAAAAAATACCTTGTAGCAGGAACACAGCCATATATCATATACAGCTGGGAACAATAGCTCTGTTAAAAAAAAACACTTTACAAACCAGCAATGGGATAACAGCATGAACTGAAAAATTAAAAGGGTATATTCCAAGAAGATTCTGCTTTGTACCTGCATAAACATCACTTTAAAAAATGTTACATTAAGTAGCTACATAATATTCATTCCACAGGGCAGATACTCCAAATGATGAGCAGATGAGTGATTTCTCTTTCATTTCTTTGTTATTTAGGATTTTTCTTTTTTTTTTTTAATTCATTTATTTATCACAGTGTCTCGCTACACATCACAGATTCTTTTTTTGCGGGGGTGGGGGGTAAGCTCAGCCCGCCTGGGGGGAGGGGCTGGCATGGTATGTGGTGCTGGGGCTCAAACCGAGGTCCCTGAGAGGCGCTTTAGACCGCTGAGCTATCTTGCCGGCCCTAGGATTTTTATTTGTTAAAGACAAAAGTTTAAAATCTTTTAGGAATTTAAGAATTTTCCCTCAGAATAGGTTCTGAGAAGTAAATTATAGGAATCCACAAGTTCAGAGCTACTGATCCATGCAGATAAGTTACACATGCCCTGAACAGGGGACACAGAGTTCATTACACTACACCGTTGCCAGCACCATGTTGTTTATTTTTTTTATTACCTTGCTAATCTTACAAAGAAACAAAAAAATATTTCCTGGCTTCACTGCATAGTTCTTTGGTTACTAGAAACTTTCAGTACTTAATTCTATAATCAAACTACTCTTCAGCTGAGCTGACCAACTTTTAGCCCAGCATTAGAGGTCTGCCAGGGCTTCCTCTGCTGCCTGCAACAAACTGCAGCCCAACCCAAGGGCCCTGGATGCCCTGCTCCTGAAGGAGGCTGGGGCTGGGGCTGGGGCGCCAAGGGCCCATGCCCAGCAGCTGTGCTTCCGAAGCTCCTGCTCTGTGCTCAGGCCAGGCTGAGGGGCAAAGCTGAGGGCCACAAGGCTGACTCCCACCTGGACTCCATGGGCCCCTGCTTTTCCAGAGGCCTGATCTTCTTTGGGTATACCAGCAGGGCAGTTGTGTCGATGACTTTGGTTTCCCCGTTGCTGTACGTGAACTCCAGTGTGCCGTTCCACTCCCCATGAGCTTTGCAGACGATAGTGTTGGTCGGATTGTGCTTTACTTCAGCTGTGACCCTGAATGAATTGAATGAATGAATGAATGAATGAATGAAAAAAGCTGTCAAAGGGGTACTTATATTTACAGATTTTTTTAGGGGGCTTGGGAAGGAGGAATTGTTTTTACAGTTTGCCCTGCAGACTAACTTTTAAAACATGATTTAATATCCTTGATCAGAAAAATTGGGGAAATCTAATAAACTCTGTAGATTCTTAACAGTAATGTAAAATGTTTCTTATTTTAGGAAATGTTCACAAAATGGTTATGTAGAGCCAGGAGATAGCTCAGTAGAATAACCACTTGCCTGGCAAGTGCAGGGTCCTGAGTTCAATCCCCGGTACCGCCAAAAAAAAAAAAAAAAAAAAAAAAAACTTTCCACAAAATGGTTATATAAGAAATCATTACTGCAACTGAAAGAAATCAAGTAATTCAGGAAAAATGAAATACACTGTTTTCTCTCACTGTTAGCACCTAACATCCACGATCACCACTCATGTTCAACATAGTACTCAAAACATTAGCAAGAGCAATTAGATAAGAGAAGGAAATAAGAGGGAGATGTTCTGGAAAGGAAGAAGGCAAGTTATCATTATTCGTAGTGACACAATTCCTTTTATATAACACCTCTGCCCAAAAACATCAAAAGACTTCTGGAATAAATAACTAAATTCAGCAGTGTAGAAGTTCACAACATCAACACAAAATCAATTGTGTTCCTCTAAACCAGTAATGACATTATTGAAAATGAAGTTAGGAAAACAAATATCATTCATAAAAACAACAAGAAAAATTAAATACTTAGAAAATAACTAACCAAGGAAGTAAAAGACCTCTACTGTGATAAATTAGAGTTCTCTGGAAAGGAAAATAGAAGAGGACATCAGGAAATGAAAAGATGTCTCTTGTTCTTGGATTGGCGGAACCAATATACCCAAAATGGCCCATCCAAATACTAGGACTATCCTTCACAGCTAGAGAAAACAATTCTAAAATTTATATGGAGTCAAAAGAGACCCCAAAAGCCGAAGCAATCCTGGGTAAACAAGAGCATAGCGGGAGGCCTCATGCTGCAGACCTGGAGTTCCACCACCAAGCTTTGGTGGCACGGCACAGGCATGAGACCAGACATGAGACCAATGGAACGCAACAGAAGACGCAGAAACCACCCCGGGTACTTTCAGTTATTTCATCTCTGATATATATATATATATATATATATATATATATATATATATATATATATATACATACCCTGGAGGAAAGAAAGCCTGTGTAATAAATGTGCCAGGAAAACTTACCATGTTTTAAATAAACTGACATCAAAATGAATCAAAAGATTTGTTAGAAACAATCTGCTGGAAGATAAAATACATAAAACCCTGAAAGTCATAGGTGTAGTCATAGGTGTAGACAAGGACTTGCTGAACAGAAGCCTAGCTACACAGAAAACTGTACCAAGAACCAATAAATGGCATCCTATAAAATGAAAAAGCTTCTCACAGAAAGAACCAACCAACACAGTGAAGAAACAATCTACACAGTAATTAAAAAAGAAAAAAAAAAAAAACTTCCAGCTATTCCTGAGGGCTAATAACATAAACTAGTGCAACCACTATGGAATTTAATACTAAGATTCCTTAAAAAACTAAAGCTAGAAATCCCATTTACTGTGCCCCTTCTAGGTCTCTTCCTGAAAAAGTTAAAGACACCCATGTTTACAGCAGCTCAATTTATAACAGTTGAAGCTTGGAAGTGCCCTATGCATCCATCATAAATGGAAAAGAAAATGTAGCATTTATACTCAAGGGAGTGCTGCTCTGCCACAAAGACAGACCAATGAGTCATCTGTAGAAAAGTGATGCACCTTGAGACCACAATGTGACACCGCATACACGAGACAGGTAAGCCTAAGTATCTCCTGGTTTCTCTTCTGAGAAACAAAAAAGCAAAATAAAAGGCAATAGGAAATGGAAAGATACATCTTTCTCAACTGGGAAAGAGGTCAAATGCTGGAGGAGAAGAGGAGGAAAAGGCATTAAGACATGTTTTGAACATGTAGCATCTCTTACAAAGAATGTAAATATTATATACTGCAAATATGTGCAAAAAATGTCACTGTGGTGCTACATATTAACCACAAGAAGGACACACAGGAGTGTGGGGTGAGCTTCTCCATCTTAAATAGAACAGTCCTGAGGGTGACAAAGGTGACCCTAACAGGGCTTCTCATAACCCCAACAGAACTCAAGCTGCCCAGGAGGGCAGCTGCCCTGCCCCCGGCATCCATAAATGCCATCCCTGAAGATCAAGCAACACCCAGACTGCCCAGACTGCAGCTTGGCAGCAGCAGTGGCTGAGAGACAGCCTTCAGTCACTTTACAAGGCCTTTGTAGTCACTGCTGACCGCTCTTCCTCTGGCCCTGTCTGAGGGTCTCTCCCAGGTCTCTACTCTGGCTAAATGTGAGCAGATGCCCAACCATGCCCCACTTTCTGCTTTCTGCAGGGCCTGGAAAACAGCAGAAATGGGAAGCTGCTCCAAAGCAGACCAGCTGGGAACCAAGGCCCTCTTCATGCAGTTCCCTGCTCAGGCTGAGTTTAGTTTCCGGATTCAGGCTCTTTGCCTGAGCCTTACAGCCATGCTAGGTCCTGAGCTGCTGCGGTGAGGCTGCAGGAGGTGGAGGGTAGCAGGCATATGCTGGTACAAGGACCACGGCTGCCCATCCTGCTGGCAACTGCAGACCTCTGTGCTTCAGCTAACTTCTCTGTATTTTGACAAGTAACATGGAACCTGAGAGAACTATACATGGTCAGCCCTTGTGCACAGAGTGTGCTGGGCCCTCCTGTTCACACCAACGTAGTCCAAGTAAGGGCATGGATGCAGGCTGGCTTACATGGTGAGTCTGCTCAGGAGAGCCCTGAGAACTTGCTTCTTTAAACTCTCCTTCAGTTTCCTTCTAAAAGGAAAGGAATGGTCCCATCTTGGACACAAGATACAAGAGCCAGGAGACTTAACTGAAAATCACTAGTAATGCCCAAGCTTACAGGCCATATCCTGTCAGTGCAGGGAAGCAGGCTATGACCACAGGAAAAAGTTTACTGTAACAAACAGAGGAGTCTCTTATTTTCTGGGGGATGTTCCAGAAATGTATCACCAAAGAGTCCCTCATAAATTAAGAGCAGGGAGGCTTCCCAAAACGTACCCTAAGGAGGGGGGCAATGATGTGCTGCTTCTGAGAAAGGCCTGCTAGCAGTTACACTGCCAACCCCAGGAATCCAGCAAGCTCAGGCAGGAAGCTAGCTAGCTTGAGCCCATTCCAGGCAACTTAGCAAGACCAGGTCTCTAAATAACAAATAAAAAAAGGGTTGGCGCTGAAGCTCAAGACAAAACTCTGGATTCAGTCAGTCCCCAGCACTGCTTGAGCTGAGGGCTTTGTTTTGAGTTCCACTTCAGTCCACCTCAAAACTTGAGCCCCTAGTGAAAGATAGAAATGCAGGGCACTGCAGTCAGATGAGGCCAGCACCGCCCCAGCTGCCCTACCTGTGCACCTTCCCTCCGTAGAAGGGCTTCGTGTGGAACGTCACTGTGGCCGAGTACCCAGTCTTGGCGCAGCTGATGCTCACTTTTCCTCCGAGCTCCACCCACGGGATGGTGAGGATAGACCGAGCATAGGCACTGGGCAGGGTGAAGACGTAGTCCTCCCCATGCTCCAGAAGCCTCAGCACACCTCCAGGGAGAGAAGGGAAAATCAGACAAGCCAAAACACACACACACACACACACACACACGCATGCACGCACATGTACGAAAGGGGTCACAGGGACCAGAGACCCTCAGACCTGGACCAGGAGAGCCTGGAACAGACAGTAGCCTCTTCCCTCTGCAGAGGTCCACCCCCCCAGGTACACAGGACACTGAGACAACAGCATGAACAAGACAGACTCAAATTCTACCCTCAGGGAGCAGAAGAGAGTGGTAGATGTTAATCGGTCACCCAACAAGGAGGCCACCAACAGGAAGGTTGGCCTGAAAAGGGAAAGTCTTTGGTGAAGAAGGGACAGAGGAAAAAGAGCAGGTGCAAAGGCCCTGTGGAGCACAATGGCCTGGTGAGCCTGTGGGGGTTAAACAAGAGCCTGTGTGAAGGGTGGGAGGCGGTGTGGGGTCTGACCCAATCACCAGAACTTCACCTGTAGGCTGCTATAAAGTATGCTGAGGAGTTCTACATCTATCCTGAGAGCAAAAGACAACTGCAGTGATTCTCATGACATCAGAGAAATCACTGCAGACTCCTGTCCCCAACCCACCTAGAGCGTGAATGTGACACGGACCACCCACCCACCTCCAGGCTGAGAGTTCTCCAACCTAGGATCAAGGGTCTGAGTTTGCCTGCAGCTTAATCCTCTTTGTTTAAAACACACAAACTCTGAGAATTAGGTGGATTTGCCTACACTTTCAGGGCAAAAAGAAGTAACATTAAGGTTGGCTTGAGCATCCCACAACATACAGACTCCCAGGGCTGCCATATAGACATCTGGAGGACCTGTGTCAGTCCCCTCCTGCTCATTCTCCATGGAGCTCAGCTCGGGCCAGCCCACACCATGACTAACGGCAGTAGAAGCCCCAGGAAGGGCAGGCAGTCTGTCCTGCGGCCAGGCATTCACCACACAGGTGGTTTGTGACATCCTGTCCCTAGGTTCCTGAGCTGGGGAGGGAGACGACTAGGCCAGGAGCTCCCCTTAGGAAGCCAGACTCTCCTGAGGGCTCTCACAGACTGTGTCCTCCCAGCCTCACAACTGTCCCCCCACAATAATCGTGACCTAAGTACAAGGAGACAAATGCAGGTGGTGTCATCCGACTGCTAGCTACTTCTCTCCCAGGATGGGCAGACACCTAATGAAGCAAGCCAGACTGAGGGGGCCAGACTGGAGGCCCCAAACTTTAGGACAGGCTTGCCAAGACTGCTAGCAGAGATGGAGTTCATTCACCCACAGGAGCCACACTGCTGTTGTTCTAAAGTCAGCATGAAGACACAACCGCAATTCAGTTTACCTTTGCAACCTCCTCTAACTGCCTATGAACTACAGTGCAGTCAGTTCTCTCAACCTATGTAGCAGGGCCCTCTGCTGGAAACCCAGCGTGATATGGTAGGGAAGGTCATTGCAGTGCGAAGGGACACTTGGTGGAAGAAGAGCCCTCTGGGGAAAAGACACAGGGGCTCTTGGCCTTAATGCATGACCTGTTGCCCACGAGATGGGGAGACCTGCCTTTCCCCACATCCTGCCTTGTTCTCTCCCACTCTGCCCACTTTTACGGCAAGGGCCGCATGTACTTTAATAGCAGGGGAAGAAGAATAACACTCAGATGCCGCCAAGGGTAAGAACAGCCACCAACCCATATCCTATGCAGGGAGGAGATCCCCTAAAATACAGGAAAAAGTCTTAAATACAGCACCCTCATGACCCAATGGAAAATTATTAGGCCCTGGCCCACCTTAGTGACACCCTAAAAGCCTATCTCTCCCCTCTGTGAAGGGGCCAGTCTGATCTTCTCTGTCAGAGTTGGGCCCCCTCCAACTCTTCTTATCAAGCTGAAGTCCCAGACCCATTTTCTTTCCATACTCAGCTGAACCTTTGCTTCTAAGTTTGTGCCCTTGCCCCAGCTTTAATTTCTACTATCACTGACACAAGAAGGTCTATGCAGGGCTGGGACCACAGAGGAACAGTGGATTCATGGGTCACTGGGAATCAAGTGCAAGACTGAATGACAGCTATCACAACAAAACGATCTCTCCTCTCCTCTCCTCTCTTGTCCTCTCCTCTCCTCTCCTCT
>PVKA01041616.1:0-17982 GCA_004027165.1 Ctenomys sociabilis | reverse complement strand
TGTGCGTATTGAGCATATTAAACACTCAAAAAGTCGTGATAGTTTCCTGAAACGTGTCAAGGAAAATGATCAGAAAAAGAAGGAAGCCAAAGAGAAAGGTACCTGGATTCAACTGAAGCGCCAGCCTGCCCCTCCCAGAGAAGCACACTTTGTAAGGACCAATGGAAAAGAACCTGAGTTGTTGGAACCTATTCCCTATAAATTCATGGCATAAACTGGGGGAGTTGCTCTGCCATTCAGTACCTAATTGGCAGCTTAAGTGTTCTAGGTCTCATGTAAAAATAAAATCATCCTGTATTCTAAGGGTGGATTTCTTAGTTGAATAGTATGTGGTGCCTTCTTACCTCAGAAATATTTGCAGCAGATGTTCACTGTACCTAGTAATTGAGTGTAGTCCATACTCTCCAGTGTTTTTCTTGTTCAAAGATTGCTGAGGTATTGTGCAGGTGTATATCCAAATAATCAAATATTTATAAGATATTTATATTGGCTTGAATATCCTGTAAATCATCCTGGGGAAAAGATGTATCAAATTAAAGGAAGTCACTTCAGAAACAAATAGAAGTCCATTTCAGTTAAATAAATTGTTTAAAGCACAAAAAAAAAAAAAAAAAAAAAAAGACCAGTAAAGTGCTTAGAACAATGTTTTGATAGGTAATTGTCTAGGACCACTCTGTATAATTTTTCAGGAAAAATCATTTCATAATTAAATTGTGATTAGGACTTGTCTGAGGCCTAGTGTGTTGCCATGAGCTCTGGTTATGGTATATGAAAATATAATTCCGTGTACCTCCAGTCATAGCTCAGGCTGCAATGATCCCATCATGCTGTGATGCCCCACAGCAAGAGTCCATCAGCGGAGGACACCCGGGTTCCTTGAAAACTCAGTGATAATAAAAATAGAATTTCCCTTGAGGGAAAGGACCAATGCCACAATCTTCCATCTTTCCCCGTTGTCCTCATTAGCATCAAAAGATCCTAATCAGTTGGAGGTCATCTCTGCCCTCTAAGTCATCCACTGACCTCTGTGTCATCCACAGACTTCTGAGTCTTCTAACTAACCCTTCAATCATTGTAAATACTGGTTAGCTTGGAATGCCTTTGTCTTTGCCCTATCCCAGCCCTTTCAGCATGAATTATTAAATTTGTCTCTGTTTCTTATTTCACCCTTTTGCTGTACCCCTCATACAAACAGTTGGGGATCTTGGGTGGGTCCCTGATAGTTAATAATGCTAACGAATTGAGTGGATTAAGAAGCACCTATTGGATTAGTGGAGTACAGTTCTGGGTGTGGATGATTGAAAAGCAGGCAGGAAACTGGAGAGGAAAGACCGATGTGGGGGGTGACACCAACCAATGAGCTTGCAAGTTGGACAGAATTAAAAGGGAAAGAAGGATTGAAATCTCCCTTTTGGCTTCTTTGGAGGAACTCCAATCGTCACCATCACCTTGGATATTCATCTCCATTTTCCGACACAGACTCATGGCTGCCACAGACTTGTGCCAGACTCTGATGTGAGCTCCAGGTGTTTGACTTTAAAGTTGATCCTCCAACTGCACAGTACATGGTGGCCATTTTGTCTTCTTTCACCCC
This sequence comes from Ctenomys sociabilis, assembly GCA_004027165.1. NCBI lineage: Eukaryota > Metazoa > Chordata > Mammalia > Rodentia > Ctenomyidae > Ctenomys > Ctenomys sociabilis. Next base: position 16,388 of record PVKA01041616.1, on the reverse strand, counting down.
TGATTCCTTAAGTGGCCACTGAAGCCTATTTACTAAATCTTTTATATAGCATATATATTTTTGTATTAAACCTGTTCCTTTAATGAACCCTGATACAAATATCTGTGTGTACAAAGACCTCAATATACATAAACACAACCACTGTTTATGGGAAAATACATGCATTCTATTTTCTAACCAATGTTCTTTGACTTAGCATTCAGTCATTCCATAACATCTGGAGTAAAGCACAGGGTCAGTGACACTAACGTCACCTCTACTACTTAGTGTGGGCTGCTCTGTGGCAAGGTGTCCTTATCCTTAGCCATCCACGTGACAAAGCAAATTTCTTATGGATAGCAAATTAGATATGGCAGCATCGATGGCCCAGCATAACTGTATCAAAACTAGTGGAGAAAAACAATTAAAATATTAGGTGTCATTTATGACCTCTGATGTGGTAAGCTTAGTATACATCTCATTTACTCTTTTCAACAATCTGATGAGGTAGACAGCTATTTTGATTTATGAATAACCAGAGTCCCAGGAGGACTATGGGAGTTCTTCGGGGTCACATAACTATTAAGTGGTATAACTGAACTTTAAGAAGATGTAAATCTGATATTAGATCTAGTTTCTTCCCACTTTCCAATGTTTCTTCCCTACTTCTTTAGAAAGGGAAGTAAGATCAGTCTTATGTCCAGTGTACAAAACTATATGAACTAATAGTAAGTTTGAACACTATTATTATAGGCACTATAGTTATATTTATTTTACCATAAAGAATACTTTGGCTCAGATCAGAAAATTTCAATTCCATATTCAGATTAACTGCCATTTTTTTTGGATTTTTTTTTTTTTTGGCAGAACCAAGTATTGTACTCAGGCCCTTGCACTTGTCAAGGCAAGTGCTTATTCTACTGAGCCATCTCCCTGGCCCCAGATACACTGTGAAATTAACATGATATCATACCTCTGAGTATCTACCAGTCCCAATAAATATTAAATAACTTTTTTCCTCATAGAGTTAAGGGATATAAATAGCATTCACATTATAAAAATAAACAGAGGTAGCCAGAGATATAGCACAGTAGCATAGCACCAGCCTGGTAAGTGGAAGGTACTGAGTTCAATTCCTAGTACAAAAAACACAAAACAACAACAACAAAAAAAAAACCCAGAGGTGTTCTTGCTATTGGAATGGTAGCCACTCCAAGGAGCAAGTTTATAAATGCTAGGATAATTCTAACACCATTTCCTAGAGACCTACAACGTGGGTCAAAAGGTCCCGCTGTACTGTAGGTGCCTTGTTCCTATTGGTGGGTACCACAAGACACTTCCTCAGCTATGTGTCCCGTAGCCCCAGGAGCACCAAAAAGAGCTACAGAATTGAGTAGTGTGTAAGATACACTTCTCTAGCCAGAACTGCTAGGTTTTATTTAAAGTGCTGGTTGGTCAAGGAGACCACTTAATCCTATTGTTAAAACAAGGCCCTCCTTTAGGAGAAAAATATTAGAGCACTGTGTGTGGCTTCGTGCGTGTTATGTTAACATTTTCAAGGACAGGGTACCCATGAGCAGTTTTTCTTAATATCCTTGGGACCTATAATCAAAAATCAAGTTTCTTATGTTGTTCACATATTATAAAGTAGCCTATCTATATGTAAGCCTAATCTTTTACAATTGCTTCTGCTTTAAAATTGGGTAAAATTGTGACCTTACATCATAATCATGAAAATCTGACTTTTCTTGAGAGAAAAAGATCCAGAAGCCAACAGTTTTGGTAAACTTTCAAAAATTGTACTTGACTGGCTTTGTGTGGCAATAATGTGTACACTCCCAAACCAGGCTTTAAAGCTCACTGTATTCAAAAACATTTTGATTCTTGTCTCAAGCACTCTTTAGAATGGCTTGGAGAAGGGTAGGTGAGATAGTTCAGCAGACTAAGCCCTTCCTTAGGCAAGTGCAGGGACCAGGGTTCTATCCCTGGCAGCACACGCCGTGCCGGCCCCACTCCTGGGCGTGGTTGTGCATCCCTGTAACCCCAGCACTGGGGAGGCTGAAAACCCGAGTATCACTATGAGTCCAATCTCCATAGCAAGAACCTGTACCAAATGCAATTGAAAAAATAAAAGCGGCTTGAAGATTACTGCAGCTTAGCACTTTGAAGATGTAACCCTAATGCTCTAAGCAGACATGACTGAATGTCAGTCAAAACTGAAACTGAAGGAAAGTTACCAGGGCAACTTCCTTATTTCAGGCTTATCTTGAGCCCTTGCAGTACAGCATGAGCTGTACTCACTCTTGTTGCATCTTGTTCTTAGGAAAAACACCTTACACTTAGGTGACTGTTTCTACATTTCAGTGAGGCCAGCAGGAAACTGTTCTTTTTAAAAAACAATTTACAGGCCTTTCCTTTCCGCTTACCTTACCTCCTATAACTGATTGTGTAATTATACTGGATTGACTTTTCAGAATCTGAGAACTGATTTGTGACCCGCTTTAAACGTAACACAAGACTTTCTCCTTATACAGATCTTTTCAATGCTAGCGTTCCTTCACTTTTATTATTCAGTCCTGACTTTTCCTTTGTCATAGCTGCTTTATCTCATTTTATCTGATATTATACACACATTATAAAATAACATATTTTTGTGAGCCACAAATCTTTAAGGAAAAATTTAAACAAATAAAAAATTGAAATGTCCCCAATGGAGTGCTCTGTTCTTTATTGTACTGTACCTTATCTTTCTTCCTTAATACTATGTAGATTTTTTAAAATAAGATGTTAGAAGCCCTTAAAATAGAGTACCTTGGCCAGCCTAATTTTTAGTATTCTGTTTTCCTTTTATTTTTTCCTTCTTTTTTTTTCCTCTCTTTTTTCCTTTCTACTTCCATTCTCTTTTTGTGGTGCTGGAGATCAACCCAGGGGCTTATGCCTGCCGAAAATGCACTTTACATTGAGCTGCGCTCTCACCCCTCACTTTGCTTTGGAATGTTGGCCTCTCCTCTCCAGGCAGCCAATTTCACTGGCTCCCAGAAAACACTCAGCAGTACTGCCCAAGAATACCTGTTCCTCCAGGGATTTAACTATAGCACAGACTGCACTATAGAGCCCCATGCATAGCTGGAAGCCCCTAGGACAAGTTAAATTATGTAACTATCCACACTGGTTTGTTTCAGGACAGCTGACAGGTCTTCGTGGAAAACAATGCTGAGTGGTATGCTGAAAAGAAATAACCACACAAGGCCTCTCTTCAGGAGCATTTAGCTCTGTATCAGTAATCTTTGCAACACTCCTGGGAAAGAAGCAAGGGCTACCTTGTACAAAAAATAACCACTAAGAAAACATATGCAATGTATTAATTATTGAATCTGTCCTACTAATTTGATTTGAAACTGTCTCATTGCTATTTGTTCTTCAATAAAATTATGAAAAAAATACTCACATTTCATTATAAAATCAAAAAAGAACCAAGGGGCAAGATCCCTCATGCTGGTCTTGTGGCTCACACATGAGGGGATGGGAAAGAGCATCAGGAGCAGGCCCTTGGCTAGGCAGAGTTTTGCAGAGTATAGGTTCAAAGAGACAACAGCTAAAACCCTTGAGGTCCCTGCTACAGAGCCTCAGCACTGGCATCTCAGGGAAGGCTGCAACCTAAGCAAGCACACGTTTGTCTTTTGCAGGGTGGTTGAAGTCTTCAATCGCTGGTCTCCATTAATGGCCATTCTCATCTGCTTAGCCTATCCATACTCTCCTGCCCAGCCCCCACGTCCAGCACTGAACATCTGCTATCAGTAGCTGAGAAGCAGTTGCAATTCCAGGCCTGCAGGCAACAGCTTTTCAAAAGGTCTGAGCGGTAAGCTCACCTCCTGTAGAAATGCTCTGACCACCCACCCATGAGATTCCTGCCATCAGATCTGGCCTGCTTTCTCATCTTGGCACTTTCCCCAGTGTTCATCCTTACAGACGCTCAATGTAGGGGACTAAAGATAAGGAGACCGCAAAGCAGGCCTCTCTGCAGTTCTGCGCCACTCAGCTGCACATTGTGGAGTGATCGCGGTTCTGCTTTGATCACTTTGCAGCTTGCATTATTTCTCTTGAAAATCTGCATGGCCAAACGCGTGCCTGACTGAGCACCATTTAATGAAGGCAACTACTCTCCAGCTTCATGTTCTATTCCTCGTAGAATTAATTGCAGCCCTGGAATAGTAGGAAAACAAGGGAACAAAAAAAGACTGCAAGTTATGCCAAAATAGAGCAATTGGAAAGAATAAAAAATGGAACCTCTTGCTTGCAGGATGGCTCTTCCTTCCAAGAGGAGATTAAAGACTTATGACAATTTAAAGTATTGCATTTTTCATAAGCTCCAGGATTGGCTCAGTGAGGTCTCTCTTTAGAACCCCAAACAGACTCCTGCATAGCTATATAGAAAAAGGTGAGAAAACTAAGAAACCTAAAATCTAAATTTCTCTGTGATGCTATAGTTTAGGTTAAAGTAATGAAGGAAGGTCCACTGAGCATGAAGTGTATGCTGGGCCTGGTGTACAACTGCTTTCTCTGCACTCCTTCATTTGATATTTAGAAACTGTGTGAGGCAGAGCCCTCACATGTCACAGAGGAGAAAACAGAATTTCAGACAAGTAAAGTAACATCCCAAGGTTACTTGCTCACATACAAACGCATTCTGCCTGGCTTAGCAGGCAGGTTTTCTCCAGACTCCACAGGAGCTACTCTCAAGTTTTGTAAGATTCTGAAGTTCCTGGTGAATTACTATTTGAAAATTAGGTTTTGTTAACTAGCAGCAATATATTTTAATATGAAGTGTGCTTTATGTCTCCCATTTCTATGGGAGTTCTATAAGCGGGAAAAACCCATCTTTCTGAACTACAAAATAAGATACTTAGGCTCCAGGGATATTGTGACAATCAGATAAAAAAACATAAATATGGACAACCTTTGAAAAGCTTTTATGCATTGTAGAGCAGAATGCGGATGTCATTGCTACGATAATGCCACTGTGCATGAGATTTGTGGGGCAATTTTAGCAGGCCAAAATACTGTGTCCATCAAAAGAGCTCTTTACTGAGCAACGTGCACGCAAGTAATTTGTGAACTCATTTCAGACTCACCTTGTCCTGGGATGTGCAACACACGATGTGGGGTCCAGCATTAATATCAAATCCTTTGCTTTCAAACCACTTTCTGGGCCACACCCACTTGCTTGGCTCTGTGGTGCATGTCTGTCACGAATTTCTCTGTGACAAGCAAAGAAAACTTCTAATGGGCAACAGCGTTAAAATGGCAATTTTTATAAATTACAATTGCTCCCTACCACACTTTTGCAGGTCTTCTACAAGCAGGGCTGAATAGGCTGGAGGGGGCAGGGCCTGGGGTTAACCGGGGGTCCTGGCACCGCTATCTACCCTGATACACGACGCTTCCAGCCCTCATGCTGCGCTTAGGGCAGGAAACAGAAAAGCGACTCCGGGCAAGACAACGCAAACCTCTTGGAACCACCTGTGAAACTTCCTTTGCTTGTCTCCAACTTGAGTTTTGAAAACCCGCCGCATAGCTTGTAAACAAACGAAAAGACTGAAGGACTCCCACGCAAGGAATTTTAATGAAGACTACATTTGATTGGTAGGGCTATATCAGATTTGCAAAAAAGCGATTCGGGAAATCCTTTGTAGTCTCTCAACTTCCTTTTTCCTTCTATATTTCCAAGATAAAATAAAGCCCGGGATGGTTGAGAAGCAAGGGGGAAACGCAAACGTAGGCTTGGCCTTGGGTTTTAGAAATCGACAGACAACAGGAAGGAAGCGTATTCGCCCCTCTCCTCCCCTCCGCTTCCCCGGTGAGAATCAGCTCCTCCCACTCCTAGGCGTGCGACCTCGGTGCAACATGCAAACAACGCCCGCTTACCACACCCAGCGCTCCTCTCCCCGAGGAGGAAGAGGGACCAGGGGAGGGCAGCCCCGAGCCCAGTGCAGCCAGTGTGTCAATGCAGCGGGAGCGTCCCGGGGGCCCGGATCTCTGGCGCCGGGCGCGAACCACCCGAACTACTTTTACCTGCCTGCCTGCCGAGTTTGCAGTCAGCATCCCACTCCTGTTATCCTGATCCTCCGTCCCACTCAATCCTGACCGCTTAGCGTCCGGAGCCCCAGGGTGGCGCGCAGGTGGCGCAAGCACCCCTGCTCTCCGGCGTCCCCTTCTGGGGAGACGGAAAGCGGCGGTCGCTGCGGAGAAGCAGAGCTCAGGGCGGAGAGAGCGAACTTGGGCGCGGGGAAGAAGCCGGGAGCTACCCTGATGGTGCCGCCGCCTCCTTCGAGCCGGGGAGGAGCGGCCAGGGTGCAGCTGGGCAGGAGCTTGGGTCCGCTGCTGTTGCTCCTGGCTCTGGGACACTCGTGGACCTACAGAGAGGAGCCAGAGGACGCCGACAGGTAAGTGTCCCAGCCCCGGCGGAGGGTGCGCCGCCCGGCACGGTGCGCGGACTGCGGGCGGTTCCCCCTGCTCACCTCCGCGGCGCTTCGCGCTCGCTCCTCCCGCCTAGGGCAGGCTGCTGCTCACCTCTCCCAGGGCGACTTCTAATTGCGCCCGTGGGTAACAGTCTCCTCGTTCTTAACCTGGACTTTCCCTACCGCGGTGCGGTGCCCATCACACCGCTGCCTCAGCCTCTCGCCTAGAGCTGGTTCCTGGTGCTGCGACCCTGTCTGGCTGCTCCTGTCCTACGGGTCAGCTACGCGAAAGCGCACCGAGACTAGCGCCTACCCTACGCGCCCAGGCGCAGATGCCGGGACACACACTGCTCTCCGCCCCGGCTCATCATCCGCAGCCTTCCCTGTTCAACTTTTTTTTTTTTTTTTTTTTTTTTTCTGTAGAGAAATCTGCGCAGAAAACAAAATCGAGACTACCAAATACCCGTGCCTGAAGTCCTCTGGCGAGCTCACCACGTGCTTCAGGTAGGCGAACCCAGACCGAATGGGAGAGAGCGCGAGAAGGGGGATTTGGGGATGTGCTTTCTTGGGGAGTTTATGCTGGAATGTTCTGGATGCATGCACCTTTGGGAACTGGTGTTACGTCGAGCACTGCCAGGCAAGCGAACTTGAGTCTACCGGGTGTGTCCTGAGGTCCCGACCGTTGTTTAACGCTCCTCGGAATATTCGGGTGGTGGTGGGCAAAGGAAAAGCGTTGCACGTTGATGGTGAGTGGATTGGACCGTGGGTGTAAACCACAGGGCATAACCAAGACGAATGGCTGTTTTTGCTTTTGCGTTTTGTTTTATAAATACAAAGTCAGTAAGGAAATACTCGGCATTTGGCTGTCTCTTGACTTTGTGTCAGGACAGAGTGTATCAAGCAGAAGAGTGGCGGGATTGTGGGTGGATGACGTGGCTGTGATGAGCGAAAGCAACACACTTCAGGATTTCATACTTGGAGAAAACAAATTATTTTTCTGAAAATATGGTCCATGGAGCCACCCGGGTGCTCCTGCATCAGTTACCTGGGTTCTTGTGAATACTAAGGCTTAACTAGGACATAAAATCTAGTCTTAACTTGATCAATAGGTGGTTCCTGGCCCCAGCAGGAGTTAAGAACCGGTAGTTCTTATTCCTCAGAAGAGAGGCCACACTTTCCTGCTGGCAGCTTTTCAGAGGTGCAAGGATTGAGTTGTTTCATTCAGTCATTGAGTTCTCCTCTTCTCTCCAGACATGTGCCCATATGTATTTTTGACTACTTTTTAAAGGTAGTAGGTGAGTGGCCCTAGAATCACATACACCAGACTGTCTCTGAGAAAGGCTACTGGAGTACCAGGATAGCTATTTGCTATACAAGGTTATCATAGCAGACCTAGAAATGTGCTCGAAATAACTTGAAAAACAGTAAATACGGCATTTACTATTCATTATGTTGTTGAGAGTGGATCGGTCATAATGTTTTTGGCTGCAAGAAAGTATATTTAACATATGATGGTACTCGGTACTTGTCATTAATTGGTTTTGACAAGTACCAAATTGTTTTGACTATAAAGGGTAGCAAGTCATCAGTAAATTTTAGCATGCTTGTGGATTGCGGAACAGTGACCACAGGGACCAGTTTTCAAGTCAAAATGAGTCAAGCACCAATGTATTATCTGTCCTTAAAAGTTCAGGTTAAAGTGATTCCAGAGCCGGTTAGTTTGGTGGTACAACAGTTATATCTCATGCTCATGCTTTTAAAACTATCTTTGCTTTGTGGCCAGGAGCCTTTTAGTTTTCAGTGATATAGTCTGCTGGGGCACATATGCCATGAGTTCCTCACCACTGACTTAGGTGAACCAGCAGTTACTTCTAAGGATGGGAGTTAGCAGAGGATGAAGTAGTATGAACATTTGGAAGACCTTTGGGTGAGCAAGGTCATTCAGTGGGTGAAACGACCCGGGGGAGTGGGCAGCAGGGTTGCTTGTCTGGCTCAGCCCAGTGTTTCACCCACATGCCCGCTGTACTTCCTGGTTTCTTGGAACACATTGTTGTCACTGCTGTATAAAGCCTTGAATGTAACATGGGAAGTGGCCCTGAGATGGTTTGCTAATGCGTTCAGTCCTTAAAGGTCAGACTTCCCATAAATCAGCAATGATTACAGAAGGTACATCAGCCTTTCAAAAACGCTGGTGCTTGATTATTCTATCTGTCGTGCAGTTACTGCTTACTTTCCCAGAGCTCTTAGAGCCGTGTGGTGTTTCTCTTAGTCCATCTCAGACAGAGATACCACCATCATCTTTGCATGTATTTTCATTTCCCAAAGGAAGCCTGTGTTCTAGCATAGATGAGCTTTTATATCAGAGAAAAGGATAAATAAATTGAATTTCAGGGATGGAGAGGCTATTTGCAGCTTGAGAAAGTGATAACAGTCTCTGCATGTTAAATTTTATTTTATTTTTTATTTAAGTCATTTTCCTTGTGGAAATCAGCACTGGTTTAGAGTGTTTGCATAACTTACTAACATCCTCAAAACAGTCAGCTGGCAGTTACTGCTTTTTTTTTTTGCTTCTGAGTCCCAAGAATTGTGGAATACCGTGTCCTTAGTTTTTGAGTTCTGATTGTCCTGCCGAGAAGTTCTTTGCTGCTTTTAAATGTGGTCTGCTGGGCACTCCTTAGAATCTCAAGCTACTCCCACATCTCCTGAATTGGAATAAGCATTATAATGAGACATAATGAGACATGCACTGAAACGTGAGAAGCACTTCCTCAGAAACCGGGGCCAAGCAGACCCATTTGGACAACCCATAGGTGTAGGGAGGCCTCTGCAAGACCAGTGGGTGCTACCTCCTACTAGTCAGGGGTTTAGCTCAGTGTTCTCAGACTTTGTGTGTTTTTGTGAGTAGGTTTTAGCTTAAGGAAAAGAAATCTGGAATTTTTTAAAAAGAAAAAGTCATTACTGGTATGGAAAGTAGATTTTTGTTTTGTTTTTTTGACACAGCATCTTGCACTGTCGATGGCCTTGAACCCCTGGGGATCCTCCTGTCTCAGCTTTCCAAATGCTGGGATTACAGCCTTGAGCCACTGTGCCCAGCTGGAAAGTAGATTTGACATGAGTATGTTAGATGAAATAAATTTGATCTGCGTGACATTAAACAGAATATTGAGAACTAAGTGGCTTAGAGGTTGACTCTTTTTTTGGTACTGGGGATCTCAGGACTTTGCAGTTGCCAGGCAGGCACTTGTGCAGCTGAGCTATTTCCCCAGCTCTGAGGCTGATTTCTTTCTTTCTTTCTTTCTTTCTTTCTTTCTTTCTTTCTTTCTTTCTTTCTTTCTTTCTTTCTTTCTTTCTTTCTTTCTTTTTCCTTCCTTCCTTCCTTCCTTCCTTCCTTCCTTCCTTCCTTCCTTCCTTCCTTCCTTCCTTCCTTCTTTCTTTCTATTTGGTACAGGGTCTTGCTATGCAGCTCAGACTCATAGTGGTCCTCCCATCTCAGCCTCCCCAGTGCTGGGATTATAGGTGTGTGCCACCATTCCCAGCTTCCGTGGCAGGCATGGCTCACCAGGAACTGTGGTACCAGAGATTGTACATGGGACCTTGTGCTTGCCGGGCAGACCCTTAGACCACTGGACCACTGGGCTATCTCCCCACCCCATGTGGTTGACTTTTAATAGTCTTTCTTCCTAATTTATTTTTTCCTGGTTTCACCTAACTAGCATCTTTCTGATCTCAAAATTTTATATTTATTATGTAATGATAACAATTGGAGACTTACCTTGTACTCACCACCATTCTCTCTGTGTTACTTCTAATGCTACTCTGTGGCCTTTGAATTATCAGTCTTACAGAGGAGAGCATAAAAAATCAGGAATAATGTTCCCAGGATCTCAAAACTCACACATAAGAAAGCCAAGACTCAAACCCAAGCTTTAAAACCTGGGTCTGTTGTCATCTCTGAGGTGCCCACAGATCCAGTGAATGTTCCAGATCCTGAGATCTACGTAAGGTAAAGGCTAAGTTTAGATAGATGTCAATTTCAGATAGTTTTGTAGAAAACACCAGCAGCTGGTTGTGGTGGTATATGCCTAGAGTCCCAGTACTCTAGGAAGCTGATGCAGGAGTATCTCAAGTTTATAGCAACTTGGACCTTATCTCAACAAAAAATAAAAGTAGAAAAAATAGCGCTGGGATATAGCTCAGTTTAAAGACCTTCGGTTCAATCCGCAGGACCACACAAATTAAAAAACAGCACATTACCACATCCATAGTGATGCTTTTCAACTATCATTGTTCTTGAAATCTTCTTGGAATGGATTTGTACATAAATAGCTTTCCTTCCTTGTAGGATTTTATCTGAATTGCAAGGTCCAGATCTCTAGACTTTCTTCACCCAAGGTGTGTTGTGCCAAGTTCACCAAGTTTAATCAATGCTCTTTGCATGAATGCCCATGGCAGCTTAATGAATTTAAAAGAACGCATTTGCTCAGTGTTATAATCTGATACAGGACATACCCTTACCGGTAGTTAAGATGCTGGGTGGGATCTACTGAACTGCTCATTACAGCTAACCCAAGCAGATAGTCATCATGCCGTCAGCCTGCTAGAGCAACTTCCCACAAGTTGATTTCTTCCTTTCTCAAACTATGTAGTTTGAACAGAGGGTTTATGTTTACTTCTCCTTCACTGGGTTTTACACCAGTAAAATGACATGTTAAAAGCTTTCTTGAAATGAAATAATATATTTATGAAGAAAACACTAGGGCTGGGGAGATGGCTCAGTAGAATAAGCGCTTCCCTGGCAAGTGCAAGAGCTTAGAAGCGAGTTCAATACCCAGTTCTGGAAAAAAAGAAAAAAGAGAAAAGAAAGAAAACATCAGTAAAATATGCTCTTTATTGAGAACATAAAAAAGTAAAATAAATTTTCTAATTCCAGTTTGCAGGCTTTTTTATTTTCTTTTGTTGTATTATCAGGGATTGAACTCAAGACCTTGTGCTTGCCAGGTAGGAACTTGTGCTGCTGAGCTATACTTCCAGCCCCTGTTCATAGACTTAATTTTTGGACCAAAGACTTTGAAATTGTAGCCAATCCATAGTGGTGTACAATGACATTTTAAGTTATGTTGTTCATACTATATTAATAATAGGGGACTGATAACTGGGAAGGAGGAGTTTGTTGGGCAAGAGAGACCTTGTTTCCCAGGGTTGTTTTTTGAAGATATATGAGTTACTACAGTTTAGAGAAATTCTTGTGATTTTTGTCTTTGGTTCATGGAGCTCTAAATGGTGGCCAATAGTACCTGGGGCCTGCCTGCCACTCGGTCATGCTTGTGTCTGGTCGGTGGTGTCTTACTAGGGATTGCTTTTGTGTAGGTGGGATGGCTTACATTCTTACAGGGAAAGTAGCTACTATTTTTCTTTGAGGCAGTGAAACTGTATTGCCAGATCCTATGGGGAGTGTGAAGGTTGAGAAAGTATTGAGGTAAACGACTGGGAGAATGGCAGGAAGTGTGAGTGCTCTGTGTTAGGCTAGGTAGGAGGTCTGAGATCACCTCTGCAGTGTACAGAGAGAAGGACATGCTGAAAGAAATGTGCACAGTGCAGTTGAGGTAGTATGTGATTTTGGGGGCCTGTGGTTCAGCTCTGCTGTGTAATCTTTTATGCCCTGGAAAGTCATGGCTTCTTATCTTACATCTTAATTCCCAGCATGACTCTCCATCCCAGTTCTCCATCCCACCTTGGCTCACACATTTTTATGTGGAGACAGGGAGTGGGGAAACACTACCCTGTCATCTTTGCCTTAAAGACATCACATGGCCAACAAGAGAGATCAGAGGACTAAATGCCTGCTTAGGCAAGTGCAGAGACCAGGATTTGATCCCTAGTACCACATGCCATGCCAGTCGTGCCCAGTTATAGGCATGATAGCACATGCCTATAATCCCAGCACTGGAGAGGCTGAAAACAGAAGGATCACTATGAGTCTGAGCTGCATGGTGAGATCTTCTACCAAACACATTTAAAAAAAAACCCACAAAAACCAAAGAGTATGCATCAGTACCTCAGTTGGACCAACATGCATTGCTTAAAGCCAATTGAAGGGAAAGGCAAAGTCCTAGCCAGCTCTGTACATATCAGTACATGGAAATAGGGCCAGGGTTAGCTAAAGCAGAGATCATTGCTCTTCTTTCAAGAAGTCATCCAAATGGTCCTCCACCAGAGCCTATCCAGACCACAGCCATTTCTGAACCAGTCAATATAATTTGTTTCTGCTTTTCCAGATGTAGAATAGGCCCAGAATTCAAGCACCTTGAGAAAATTAGACAGGGTTTATTTCCTGACTCCTGTCTGCCTACCCAAAGCATGACGCTCATGACTGCAGGGCAGGCAGAGGGCTGAGCTGGCTAGAACGTACAGCAATGGGTACCAAGGACCTGAGAGGTGTGCCCCTGCCCAGGGTCCTGAATGGTTCTTGGCAGGAACAAGAAGTCAGACTCCCAGGCCAGTCTGGTTTCTTAACCCTTTGCTGCTGCCCTGTGAGTATTGGTTGGCTCATGCAGAGCACTAGTTCCTCTCAGATGGCAGCCTGCATTTTCCCAAGCATCCATGCCCTACTATTAAAGAGGAAAGGACACAGAAGTTATGGAACACAGATGACTGTTTTGTGCAGCAAGGCCTGTCATAGGTGCCAAAGACAGTCTCCTCTTCCATGGTGGACTGGCGTCCCTCTAAGGGCCATTTGTCCCCTCATTCACCATCATATCCTTAGAGACTGACTCCATGCCTGGACTGAGTGGTGGCTCCATACATGTTTGTTGACTGACTAAAGGAACAAATATGTTAATGGTACAAGTAAAGTCAGGCCTTCCTTGTAGGATTTCTGCTCCAAGTGTGCACCCTTTACAAGCAGAGAGAGGCATCCTCTTCTGGAAACTGGAGCTAACCATTCCTCTGGGAGGTGGTGCGGTTGTTTTCACAGGCTCCCAGCTCCACCGACTTACCTTAATTGCTAATGTGTTACAGGTGCTGCCTCCTGGCAGCTCTAGCTGACTCTGAACTTGGACCAACATGCATTGCTTAAAGCCAATTGAAGGGAAAGGCAAAGTCCTAGCCAGCTCTGTACATATCAGTACATATCAGGTGTTATTTTAAATAACACCTGACAAGTGTGTGTGGGTTTCCACCCACAATTTGGTTGGGCCACAGAGTCGGCTTTAAAGGGGAGCATGGCAGTGTTAGGGGGAAATCCCCCTGGCCCACAAGAGCAGGTGGTGGAGCAGGGAGGAAGGCGGAGCCCGATCCAAGGCAAGATTCTGTATCACTTTTCAGCCTTCTCACAGGAACAATAGAGAGCAATTGGAAACAACTAACAATCAGCACTCCACAAAAGGCTGCGCTTTCACTGGCGTCCTTGGAGATTGGATCCAGTTGCTACTCTATTTGAAATTGCTGCTGCCTGACTTCCTATGTATGGTTAGCTTCAGTTCATCTTTTATAAAAGAAGCTGGTGCAGGCACACCCGGAAAAACTAAATGCCCCCTGTCTTTATTCTGCATACTCTGTTTTCTCAGGAGAAGGGTTGCATTTCAATCTGTTTCCACTTCAGGGCGGCTCAGCTTCCCCAGAGCTGTCTTTCCGCTCAGCAGGACCCAAGCTGCTTTTGTGAGTTAAAGGGTCTGCCTGCATTGGGGCTTTGCTTGAATGTCTTCAGAGGACAAAGATTTCCTTCTATTCTAGTTTATTGCTTTTATTTTGCTATGAAAAAGTAAACAGCTGTGACATCTGCAGCCTGTCATCTGCCAAGCTAGGTCTTTTTTTTTTTAAAGAAGCCATTTCCTAATTTTATAGCGCTGACACATTTCTTTTCAGTCTGTGGCTATTTGGTTATTGCAGTGTACCAAGCACAGTTCTGTGCCCTTCACTACAGCTGTGAATAAAGTGGGCAAAGAACCCTCCCATCCACTCAAAGCGAACTTCTGTTCTCATGGAACTTACGGGTTTTAATTAAATTAATCTTTCAGTAAAGGAATTTTGAACTTAAGATGTCTTTTGGGACATCTTAAAGATAGCTATTTTTGGCACACATCTGATTGTCATATTTTAAGAGCTAAGATACTGAAGTTTCCTGTAGCCCAGCTGTATCTTTTCAGCAAAAGAAACCTTACAGCTCCAAGCAGGGACACAAGCACCTAGAGATCATAGCATTTTTTTTTTCAGCAGAAATGTAGCATATGCCACAAGTTTCTTATTTCTAAGAGTTACTGGAATGTGAAAGAATTGCAAACAGAGGGCTAATTCCCTCCCCTGTGACCCCTGGTGGATAGCAGTGTCAAGATTGTCCCACCAGGGACAGATACCTGCGCCTACCAGTTTTTCACAGACTTTAAGAAATTGCTCTGGTACTGCTTGGTTTCTCTTAATAATGCATCGTGCATCTGCTGTGGTGAATATACACTGAACCTTTTGGATAATCTTTTTCCTTCCTGAGCCAGGGTGGTGACTATTGATGTCCACATGCTTACCTCCATTGGGCAATTGCTGCACCAGATTTCTGGCTTCAGGGTGAAATCTGCATATCAAGAAAGAATGTGAGGGCTGCAGAAATAGCTCAGTACAATAAGCACCTGCTTGGCAAAGGCAAAGTCCTGATTTCAATCCCTGGTACCACAAAAGAAAAAAAAAAATAAAAAAGAAAGGATGTGAGGGCTTGAATGGATGCGTATATGGCCTTTGGATTGATGGCAGTAGAATACAAACTACTAACCCTGCTGCGCCCTTTTGTGATTTCAAAAAAGCTGGACCTCATCAGTTCGCGGCCTTTACATCTATTCTTAATCTCTTCCTGTTGGCACAACTTTGGTATATTGCCTTTGCCTCCTCTGCAGTGTTACTTCATTAGTCCCCTGGAAATGCCAGGGTTTAGGTGTCAGCCCTAGCGGCTGCTCTCCAGGGGCTGTATGTAGAGGGAATGGGCAGGGAGACAGAACTCACAGTGCTGTGCAGAACCTGGATTGGGGAGTTTGGTACAGAACAGGGATTGACTGTTTTTACTGCTGGTAACTTAAGAATGGTTTTTAGTTTCAAAGGGCTGTGAAAAACGAAAACCTACAACGGAATATTTATTTGGCCCCAGAAGCCTCAGAAATTTACGCTCTTGCCTGTTAGGACTTATGTCCCCCCACAGACTAATGCAGTCGTAGGTGGGGCTTCCTCAGAGGTGGCTGGATCTAAAGTGTCTGATGCTGGCATTGAGCCACAGTGCAGCATGGGGCTCAGGGACACGAGGATTAAGGATGTGTGTGCTACCCACCCTGTGTAGTCTGGATAAGACGAAAAGGGAAAGATGCTGGTAAGGTCCCTCGTTGCTTTTGCTACCTTGTGAGCACCACAAACTGTCTCTCTGTGATGCCCCTCTGCCATGGCACCCTGCCTTGGAGCCAGCTGATTGTAGACTGAAACCTCTACAAACTGTGAACCAAACAAACCTTTCTGCCTTTAGCTTTGGGAGTTGGATATTTTGTCTCAGCAACAGGAGAAAAGCAAGACATGACCCTTTACAGAAAGTTTCCTATTCTTAGGGCTGGTGAGGAAGCTTACCAGACTAAGCACCTGCTTAGGCAAGCACAGGGACAGGGGTTCGATCCCTAGCACCACATGCTGCACCAGCCCCACCCGCGGGTGGGCTGAATCTGCCACCAAGACTGGGCATGTGCATGACGTTGTGCGCCTGTAATCCCAGCACTGGGGAGACTGGAAACAGGAGGATCACTACAAGTCCAACCTGCATAGTGAGACCGTGAACCAAATGCATCAATAAATAGGGCTGAGGATATAGATGGCTCAGTGGAGTAAGTACTTTCCTGGCAAGTGCAAGATCTTGAGGTCAATCCCTGATACTACCTAAATAAATAAATAAATGTTTCCTATTTTCTTTTTTCTTTTCTTTCTCTCTTTCTT
>PVKA01041615.1:0-17975 GCA_004027165.1 Ctenomys sociabilis | reverse complement strand
AAGCGGCGAGGGCACGCCTTTAATTTTCAGGCAAAAAGGGGAAGGAGAAAATCTCCGTATCTCACCTCCACACAGGAGGGCACAAATTTCCCTGTAGATGCGTCCACCCAGGGTCCAGGTATAACTCCTGCTTACCTGCAAGTACGTACCAAATTCCCAACGCGATCCTGGCTCAGCAAGAAGTTCCCCGTACGGGCCATCAAGTAGTGTCCGGCGCTGCTCCCGTCCCGCGGAAGAAGACACTTAGACACTCTGAAGCGGGTTCAACAAGCCTTTATGGATCGGGATGCAAGCCTCTACATGCGTCCGCTAGCAGCGGCGTCCAACGTGCAAGCAACAACAGATTTCCTGGTATAGCAGACTATATAGATTTTACAGACCAATCACAATCATACACGTGTTCAGATGTCATTGGTAGGATCATAAAAACGGCGGGCTTTTCCCTGGATAGCAGGAGCCCAGGCACGGCAACAAGAACCAGAAGCCGGATGTAAGCGCCATCTTGGCAGACACGATGGGCGGGGGAGCGAGGAGCGGTCGCCATCTTGGAATGGCTCCCGACACACTTCATATTTTGAAAAGTCATGAAATTCGTCATACTGTTGTTTTAAAATATGTTTAGCCATGCTAGATTTTTATATTTTAAACTGCATTTTGATTTTGAAAGATAAAGTGGATATAGTTATCCTTTCATTTCCTCTTTGAAATGCTGCCTGCTCAGACTGTAGAGACCTTTGGTGATCCTGGGGGCTGGGACCCCAAATTCAAAGTAAGAAGTACAACTGAGAGTAACAGTCCCTTGAGCAAGGGCACATCAAAGAAGGTTCAAAATAATCCACTATCCTAAGTCACGTGATTCATAAAGTCAAAGCCTGAAAAAAATAATAGTAAGAATTCCTACTTAGAAATGGCCCAGTTTTCTCCCAGAATGCAGCTTCTTATCTGTTGGTGAATGCTACAGCTTCCTGTTCTATCCCACTCCAAGTGCATTTGATAGCATGCTTTGGGTTTTAAGTACCTATTTTTTTATTTTGAAACACATGGGCTAATTGCTATTACAGAGTCATTCTGACAGTGTACACAGGGAGGAAGCTCAGACAACTTGTCTTTTTCCCTTTCAAAATGTTACACAAAGTAATATAAAAATATGTGCTTCTAGCTTCTAAATTCACTGGGAATATTAAAAGCAATTTATTTTACCAGATCATCCCAGTGCCTAATGTGATATTTTAAAACTTTTCTGTTGCAAGCAATCATTTCCTTAACTTATGCCAAGCAATGAGGAAAACAATTTTATCAGATAATTTGATTTTTAACAAAATGATTTTTTTTCTCACCTTTTATTTAAGAATCCTCAGGAATTCTAGAGGTCCATAATTAAATCAGGAACAAGTTATAGCTTGATTTAGAAATAAAGTGTGGATTGTTGATCCTATGGTAGGTAACACTGCAGGCCTATAAATGTCACTTGATAACTTGCAGATTCAAATCTTAAACAATACCCTGTGTATCGTTGCCCAATGCATTTTAAGATGCCTTTATTAGCTCAAAATCATTGATGATAGTTGGGGAAAATAGAGGAATATGTGACAAAGTAGTTTCCAGAACATAAATACTTTCTTTTGCTTGTACTATAGCAATATTATGGAATTTCCATGGATTTGAAGATGTAATTGTAGTTTATTGTATATACATCTGTACTTACAATAGTCACTAAATATTAAGTATTTATTTATTAGAAGAGTCTACAGGGTATTCAGGGTCTCACTACTAGATAAAACTCACAGTGATTCTCCAGTTCACAGCTTCCCAAGTGCTGGGATTACAGGAGCATGGCACCATGCTGAAGTCTCAGTGCGCCCTAAGGGTGGGGCCAGCACGGCAGACCTGGGGATTAAACCCCTGGCCCCAGGCGCTTTAATCCACTGAGCTATTTGATCAGCCCTACTAAATACTAAGTTATAATAACACTTAACGTTTTCTGTAAACAAAAACCTATTATTAGTGTAGTTACTCTCTGTATGGGAATATGTACCACGGGGATTATACTTACTGGTAGCTCAATATAGTTGTAGTAGTATAATCGGTGATCTCGGGCCCATATGCTCCTGAAATTAATTTCTCCTTAATGAAGTATAAAGCTCTCCCTTTTATAGGAGCTGAGAAGCTTCCCACCTTTCCTCTATCCCTTTCTCTCTTCTTTCTTTTCTTTCCAAGTAAGAAAGACAATAAATGAACAGGATAAAGAGAGAACAACAAAAACAGGAACACAGTTCTGATGGAGATAACTGACAACAAAAAAGTGAACACCTCAGGCAAAGAAAGACTTGAGATGAAGTGGGGCTCGGTCTGGCTGCGAGGAGCAGGAGAGAGGTCGGTCATGGAATCAAACCTGGATTTGGCGCTGGTATTCACATGGCAGTGTGTCTCAGTGGAAGAGGAGCATGCCCTGGTGCATAACAGGAGAGCCAGCCAGCACTGGTGCAGTCTCATCCCTCCACCTCATTAGCTGCATACCCTTGGGCAAATTGGATTTCACCATGCCCAGCTCCTCATCTGTGAGCTTGGGCTAATTTACCTGCTGAAGATTATTTCAGGGCATGCTCCAGGCATGGTGCCTGGTACACTGGAGGAATTCAATACATCATCATAATTATAAAAGTAATCCATATGTCAGGGAGAAAGTGCAGAATGGAGGAAGAACAAGAAGCAGCATCTATGAGAATTCTTGTCAGAGTGTGAAAAATAAGCTGTTTCGCCCTTTGGCAGTCTTTTTGTATGCAACAGCACATCTCACAGTGGATGGCTCTGCACCTTTCATGCCTGTGAGGCTGGCTTCTTCGGTAGCTCCCTGAAATCTCATCTATGTCCCTCTGATTTTCTAGATGGAAATGTTTTCTGTCATTAAAGGGATAAAGGACAGTTAAATAGTTAAATCCTTTCACATTAAGGAAGTAACAGTTAAAAAGAGGGAGCTGAAGTGGGGCTTGAGCACGGCTAGTAACAGAAGCATTAAGATACCATTAGAGGAAGCAGGTGGGGATTCTTTTCCCAGTCCAAAATTGCCTTCCGCTCATAAGTTTATGTCCCATGGTTGGGCTTTATAAATGGTGGTGGGAAGCTTTAAAATCTGAACTTTCGTCAACTTGCCAAATGGGTATTTGGTTTTCAATTTGTAAGAAGTGCGGCTGGTTCAGTACAGCACACGTGATGTCAGCGCTCTGTGGAACGCCTTCCAGTGCCTTCGCAGCTGAAGTGTGATCTTCAGGGATTAGCAGGGCAACACCTTGGGAATGTGTGAGAAATGCCAAATTTCCGGTTCATAGAATGAAAAATCTACCTTTTATCAATGAGCTCCAGGTAATTCATGTGCATATTAAAGTCATAGGATCTGGCGTTATGTTTTGAGTTCTCTGGCTCAACTACTAAGGTATCAAACTTTGTTTTATATCGTGTAGTATGTAACATTCAAGTGCACTAAATTCAGAGTTAATCTCAGAACTCCAGATCTGAGTTTGACAATAGACAGTTGCTAACTGTGGCCAGTTTGTTGAAATTACAGATTTTACAGATTTCTTTATCTGTCAGTAAGAAGTAGGCAAGTTCTCTTTCCTATCAAAATTCTAAAATTTTTATTTCCCACACAGATACTTTGTCACAACCTTTTATTTCTTGTGATGCTCTCTTTTTGTGTTCACTTAATGTCTTCAAAACACTGAAATCTACACTGATTTCTTCTCATTTCTGTTACAACATTTAAGTTTCCTTTAGCACTTTGGTATATACTAAAATATTCTTTAACTTTTGTTCTACCTTCCATTTTCCCCCAGGCATAGAGCTATACAATTAGGATAGAGGCTGTATCTATTTATTTTCTTACTACCCTTGTCGTAGCACAAGGAATAGAGTAGGTGCTTAATAATCTTTTGAGATCAGATGACATATTTAGAGAAAGGGTATCTGGAGAAGGCACACAGAATAATGTTAATTTAATTAATATGGTTATAGATTTGTTGTGTTAAGCCATTTATTTCCTAGGAAAATACATACAAAACAGGTTAAATTAAGCCATTCCTGTCAGTATTATCTATTTAATGAATAATTCCTAGTTGCTTTTGTAATAACTAATCCAGTAAAATAGGTCAAAGGGAAAATAATTAATAGAGCCCTTCTGCTTCAGAATTTCCTTACCATAGATAATTATTTAGAATTTGTTTATACAAATGTGTACATATATAAGTGTATATCTGGATGCATAAATGCATGTACATATATACACATAGACATCAAGCTAAATTCTTTCACCAAAGTAACAAAACTGGATGTTCTATCTTTTTTATGTTTCAGTATTTATTTATTTATCTAGTTATTTATTGTATTTTTTTTTAGGGAAGGGCCCACAGGGTGTTCAGGGTCTCACTACGAGATCGGACTGTGGTCTGGACTCATGGTTTACAGCCTCCCAAGAGCTGAGATTACAGGTGTGCCGGCATGCCAATTGCCATCTCAGCAGGCCCCAGGGGCAGAGCCGACACGCCAGGCCCAGGGATTGAACCCAGGCCCTTGTGCCTGCTTGCAGGCACTTTAATCTCTGAGCTATTTGGCCAGCCCTATTTAACTTTTTAGTGAGGGGTATGTTTACAAACACTTTTATGTGAAGGTTCTTTTTTCAGTTTCTTCAAGTTACTATACCAATACTATATTATGGGTTGAGTCCCTTATAAGCAACATAATTTTATTTGTAAGGTCAGGGAGGCTGAAAAGTCCGAGGTAAAGCACTGGCTGACATAGTATCCGTAGAGGGCCGCTTCCTGATTTCACAGGTAGCTTTGTCCTCACATAGCAGGAAGCCAAATAAGGTCCCTTGGCCCTCTATTATGAGGGTGCTAGTTCCACTTGGAAGCATTCTGCCCTCATGACCTAAAGGCCTCTTTCAAAGGAGCTACTTCGTAACAGCACTTCCTTGAAGGTGCAGGACTTGGGAAGGATACAAACATGTGCCACAGCAGTGCTTGCTTGGAACTGTGAGGGGTCTGAGCTCTTATGCTGCATTCAAATTTACTGTCAACAACTTAGCTTAGCACTTCTAATACAACAAGTAATAAAAATATAGTAATTCTTACTTGGAATAAGGGCTAAAGTATATATAGATATACCAGATATACTACAGATATACCAGAATATAATATTGTTATTCCAATAGACAAGCACCTATGTATCAGTGCATTTGTTTCAGTTCCCCTAGCTACAGCTGCATAAAGGCAGCAAAGGTGACCTGGATGAATTCCAGAGCTTTTAATGTATCACATCACAAGTTAGGAACCTGAACTTTAGGAATTTGACTCTTTCAATCTGTCCAACCTGTGACCTACAGGGTGCTTGCCTTTGTATTAAAATTTTATCATAAAAAGTATTTAAAAAATAAATTTTGTTCCTTATATACACTAACTATAAAATGTATTTTATATGTAGCCCAAGACCATTCCAGGGAAGCCAATAGGTTTGAAATGCCTGAGGAATGCGTACCTCCTTCTGTCTTAGAGGATGGTGCTATCTTTAGTTGGGCAACACTGACTCTACAGTCCAAAGCTGTTTTCTAAATAAGCAACGTGGAAGAGATAATGTAGAACAAAGGGCACTCAGTACTCAGTTTAAGTTTTAAAAGTAAAAGCCCATACTTTACTGCCTAAGAACATCTGATAATGATGCATTGTAGTGTGTTGTATGTATGAGCAACGTGGGGTCAAAATATGAGAAATCAGGCTAATGCTTTCATGAATTGCTTCATTAGGATTTCTACAGAAAAGAGAGTGTGCCACTGGGAATTTTCTTCCTAGAAAAAATTATCACACTTCAGTCTACCTAAGAAGTAGACCTGAAGTATTTGTAAGAGCTGTTCTGTTAAAGTAATTGTCTTTAAGCTGTATGAAGCGACAAAATCTTTCCTTGTGTGAGACAGGAATATTGATCTTGAGATCAAATCAGAGCTCTTTCTGCACTGATCACGTTATTCTAAAATGCAAGAGAGAACCTCCAGCTGGCTGTGGAGTGCACAGCGGTCTGATGTTGGTCAAGGACCAGCTATGATGCTACATGCTTTTTGGAGGTTGTGAGCTGGAGAGGAATAGAAAGCTCCTCATGACCACAAGGAACAGTACCATTATTTTTGCTTGAGAAGTGAGATTTTGCTCCACAACAATCTGGCACTAAATTGCAGGGAGCACAGGGGTAGCCATCTTGGCTTGAGCCACTAGCTGTATTTGTGTAACTTGGCAGACACTGAAACCATTCTAGTGTCAGATATTCTACAACAGTCAAAATTCAAATGAGCTCATGTTGAAGCTGAACTATGGCAGAGCAGCAGATCCTGCTCCAGGTCCAGGAGAAAACACAGGAATTTGGTCCATTATTCATTTCACATGTACACAATCCTATATGACAATGGTGATTAATTTAATAGTATTTCCAGCCATATGTTCCTTTTAAAAAATTAAGGTATTTCTAGAATGGAGGGAAAGTCTGAAAGCACAATTTTCTGAAACTTCTCACTGTAAGTTCTTGGGTAGGAAGTACAAAAGGGTGTTTCTGAGATAATTTTTAACACTGTGTACTTAGACTTTTTTTTAGTTTGGTCATATTTTGTGAAAAGCCAACAAAAATTCTTTTCTTCTGTTTGATTTTTTTTTCAGTTGTCTACAATGCATCTTTGGATGTTATCATTTCCAGTACAACCAACAATACAAATACAGTAGTCCTGGCCTGGAGAGAGAAATCAAAAGATCATCTTAAAATGACATCCTTAAACATTGCCCAGGGCATTCATGCTTTTGATTACCATTCTCGGCTCAACTTAATTGGTATGTGAAATAAATCACGATAACTTCGAGGGCCTCTTAAATGGTCTGAGGTGCACGAGTGTGTACATTTGTATGTGTTGAGCATCTCCATCTTGTTGCTTTATTGCCAGAGAGACCAACCTGAGCAGCTCACATTTTATTGCCTGAGAATGTCTGAAAACAATGTATTATGATGTGTAGTGCATATGAACAACAGTGGGGTGAGAGCGTAAGAATGTCTTTGTATTCGAATTTGTGAGGGATTTGAAATGAGATAGAGAAAGAAGACAGTTTACACAGCATCTGTCATTCTGCCATTTTCATAACACTACCAAATGCTGCACCCAAACAAACAGATCATTTTCATTGTAGTTATACACACACACACTCTCACACACTGTCATACACACACACACACACACACACACACTCACACTCCACTAGAAAATTGAAACAAATGGAGAATGTCATTCAATGACTTTTCAGAATGCAATCTGTAAAGTTATTTTTAACATTTGCAGGTCATCTTAACTTTAGTCTATTAGGATTCTTTTGATGAAAATGGCATATTATAGCTGATGAAATATAAAGGATTCCAGACATAACTATTCAATTAAAATACCTAGACAACCTGAAAGTTATAATTTGATGCACATATATGTATATGTTCAAGCATTATAAAATGATGTACAATTCTGTTCAAGAAATAAAATATATTTAATACATGTGACTTCATTAATGTGACCAGCACAGCTATAATAGGAGAAGATTGGAAGTATATATGGTAGAAGGCATCCACTTTTATATAAAGTGGATTTTAAAAATATAAATGAGGCCGGGGAGATGTCTCAATGGAATAAGCACTTCCCTGGCAAGCGCAAGGGCCTGAGTTCAATCCCTGCTTCTGCCCAAAAAACAAAAAACAAGAACAAAAACAAAAAATAAATAAATGAAATAACTCTTCTTTTGAAAGTGTCTTTCTTATTTAAAAAGTGCATAATTAAGCTGAAAGTATATTAAACATTTGGAAGATGGCTAAATAAATCAAGTATCAAATATATTTTTTCTAAATAATTAGAAAACAAAACTTTTTCATCAAAAATACTATTTCATTTTACATTTTTCAAGAAGGAGGTAAACCGTGTTTATGTCTGATGTCTCTTGAAATTGAAGAAAAGGGAATTTTTTTGTCTTGCGTACCATGTCATTATGGGTGTAAACATGAGTTTGCTGGAATGAATGCCTACAGAATGTGAGGTTGTGGTTAACAGAATTAAGTACTAAACACTCAGGAGTGGGTATTACTGGAAAGTATTTATGCTTTTAAAAGTATGGTATTCTAGAGATAAGTTAGTGGGGTTCTTTTAGATTTGAGATGTTTCACATAACTTCTGCGTTATTCTGAACAATTGGAATTGAATGTAGCCATAGAAGATACAAGCAGTAGAAGTTGTTATTTATATTCAAAAAGCACTTGGAATTTTAGAGAAATAAGTGTATATTATCCTTTTTTAAAAATGAGGTATAGACATAGATAGTGTTGGAGATTCATAGTTACAGAGGGCATGCATGGCTTCCCGAATAGATTTTATTAATCTTTATTCAATTGTTAATGTTTATGTTAACAGTCCAGATATTAGCTAAGGGGCTAAGTCCCTGAAATTTCCAACAATCATACCTGGCAGTCATGATTAAAAAAAAATACCTACCATATAGATTCAGATCTATACCAACCTAAACTTTCAAAGAATACTACAGATTAAGTAGGAAGAGCAAAAGGGTTGATGAATAAATTTGAAACAAAAAACCTTCATTATCAATCACTTAATTCATTAACTTATTGGTTATATATATTTTTCTGTTGGTTATATTGTTCCAGATCATGCATACAACCCCCGCTAGGCACATCCTTTTCTCCCTACTCCCTCCGCTAGGACCGTTCCTATTGGCAGAGCTCATGCTGTGGTAAGATGGACGAGCTGGGCAAAAGCAAGGTTTTCTTTTCTTCAAGACAGAGTGTGATAGCATTCATCAAAATGCATTTACCCACCTATGCATTTGCTATAAGTTTATTTCAGAAACAAACTGCTGTACCACTAAAATGTTTTCTTTTTCTTTTCAAAATCTGATTAGCAACTGCTGGCATTAACAAAAAAGTTTGCCTTTGGAACCCTTATGTTGTTTCTAAACCAGTCGGTGTCCTTTGGGGTCACTCAGCTAGTGTGATAGCTGTCCAATTCTTTGCTGAAAGGAAGCAACTCTTCAGCTTCTCTGCAGATAAAGTGAGTAATATTGTGCATTTAATTTATTTAGATCTGCCTCGCCAGTGACTATTGAAATCTACCCTAATGCTGATTTTTCTCTTGGCAAGAATTTAAATTTTTAACATATACTGGTTATCGTGTTTTTAGAAAAAAAGATGGATGGTTATTAAAAGTATTTCTGATCAAGTAGATAAAGTAATTTATTCAAATCCTGGTTAAAATATATATTCATGGATTTAATCCTTTTTACTTGGCTTTCAGTATGTAAGTTCTCACTAATTCAATAGGAAAAAATGGCAATGGGAATAGCATTGTTTTGGTAAGATAGTGAGCTAGAATATTCAGTTAGCTATTGTTGGTTTGATAATAAAGAGACTTGATAAATTAAGAAATTTAAGTTAATACGAAGAGTAGTAAGTACACTAAGAACATTTCAGTTAAGCATATCAGTCCATTTTTTAGTTGATACTAATATTTGATGAAGGGCTGGCCAGAGAGCTCAGCAGATTAAAGCGCCTGCTTAGGCAGATGCAGGGACGGAGTTCCCAGGGCGTGCTGAGACGGAGATTGAGACTACGCACCTGTAGTCCCAGAGCTTGGGAGGCTAAAAACAGGATAATCACTATGAGTTCGATCTGTGTAGTGAGACCCTGTCTCCCTGTACTAAATTATTAACAATAATAATAATAATAATAATAATAATTTTTGATAATAGAGGCTGGGGATATGTCTCAATTACTTAAGTGCCTGCCTGGCAAGCACAAGGCCTCTGGAGGCAAGTAAAACAAACAAACAAACAAACAAACAGAAACCCTAAAATTAGATGATAGTTTTGTTTGTATTATAGGGTGTTGGGGCAAAACAAAGGGCCCTGTATATGTGGAGCACATACTGTACCACAGAGAACCTTTTTTTTTGTATAGGGTCTACAGGGTCTCACTGCATAGATTGGGTGATCTGACTGTATTCAGCTTCCCAAGAGCTAGGATTACAGGCACGAGCCACCATCGCTGTCCCAGCGCACCTGAAGGGCAGGACTGGCACCACATGCCAGGGATCGAACCCCGGTCGCTGCATCTGCCTAAGCAGGCACTATAATCTGCTGAGCTATTTGGCCGACATTTTCAGAGCCCTTGATGTAATGCTTTTAATATGGTGCAAAAATACAGAAACTCCAGTGTTATAATCAAAGTGGAATTTTGAGCACAATATGTACTACCTATATTCAGTTAGACAAATTCTTGATCTTTACAAATCTTGTCTTGTGTCTCTGGAACTTCCATTTTATATAATGTAAGCCTCACTTAAAATATGAAAGATTACAAGATACGTGGTTATGAAGACAAAGTTGATAATAAGCTTGGTATAAAAAAGGCTCTGGAGACTTTCTGATTGAATTTGAAATATTTACTAAAATGCCACAAATACATATAACATAATTATATATTAAAGATTATATGTTAAAACCACATAGAAGTCCATCTTCAATTCTTTAGCCATACCCAACTCCAAATCCTACTCAAATTACTTATTTTATTGATTTATTTAACTTTGGATGGTGAGTTTTTTTTCCTAAGTAAATTGAGTATTCATTTTGTCAATATACTGAAAATATAGTACTTAAAAAAATAAAAACCTAAGAGTATGAACAAACAAACAAACAAGACCAAATGCAGGGAATAATATTTCAATAGGAGGAAAACAAGTTGCAGGAGAAATATAACCTATTGCTAGCATTTAGCCTTTTGCTTTCTTTCCTGTAAAACCTATTTTTTTTAAAAAGAGAATAAAAAATAGTAAAAATACCACATTAGACACTATACAGAATTTCACTAAACAAAAATGATAGAATGCTGGACTGTGTTGGATTGTGTTGTCGAGTTCAAGCACCTAGGTTAGTTGAATGTCAATGGAGTACCCACTTTTGACAGGTGTAGACAAAGGAAGGGGTGTAGAAAGAAAAAATCATGATGTATGTGTATAGACAGTACAGTTGGGATAGATAACGCTGTGCTTCTACATAATTCTATGAGAGGCAAGATCTGCACTAATGGTGGTTGGACAGGATATTATGTTGGCTTCTAGTACTACGGTCATCCACTAGGAAAATAATTATTGAATTTTTGATATAATTCAGGTATAAAAAAAATAAGATACGTAAGCAGCTACACTCTTAATTCACTGATAAGAGATATCTGCTAAAATAATATCTGTAAATATAATATCATGTATGCACCTTGTACAATACCAAAATGTTATGAAAACAGTTTGCAATGTATTAATTTATCGAATCTGCATGGTTAAGGTGTCTTGAAACTGTCTGATTGACATTTGTACTTCAATAAAATAAAAAAAAATGATAGAAACTCAGCAATGGTTGTTATATTGCAGATCGTCATCTT
The DNA here is from genome assembly GCA_004027165.1 of Ctenomys sociabilis. Taxonomy (NCBI): domain Eukaryota; kingdom Metazoa; phylum Chordata; class Mammalia; order Rodentia; family Ctenomyidae; genus Ctenomys; species Ctenomys sociabilis. The sequence continues at coordinate 6,473 of PVKA01041615.1, read as the reverse complement.
CAAATTGTTTTTTCTGATTACCAGATATAAGCATGCAAAATTGGTCAAAAAATAAAAAAGAAGAGAAAAATTTGAGCACTAACTGCTCCTTTCAATAGACAGGTAGAAATCAGCAACTCAGTTATCCAAGCTATCATGTGTATGTACATATGTATTTTCCCTTTACTTCTTTCTTTTTCAAGTTACTTATTTTACGTTACCTATCCAATTATCCTGTTTCCCTTAAACTTTTCCAATGAACTGTCAATTCCTATGGAACCTACCATCAACATTTATCAACCCTACTTCTCCATCTCAGATGTCACTGCTCCCATAAAAGCCTCCTTTCCCCTGAAACCAACCTCCATACCTCTCCCCTCCCCTTCTCTCACAGAACATTGTCTTTCTTAAACCCATCCCCTAGTGCCAGAGGGCTGGGGATCTCTGTAAGTGAATGCTGTGTATGGGCATTGCCCTTCTCAGATATTTTAATTGACTGAAGGGAAAAATTGTATGTTGACTTCACTTTTATGTTTTCCAGGATCTACTAAATGTCAGTATATTACACAGATGCTGAATATGATGGCTAAAAGATGTGGCATATCTTTTATGACTTATCTTTCATGGATTATGCCATATCTATGTGAGGTCCTCAACACATAGTTAAACGAACGAAGTTTTACGAAATGTGAGACAAATCACATATATTTTAGTCTTGTAGAGTTCTCCAAAATATAACTTTCAAAGCAAGTGATAAATTGTTCTTAGAGTCACAATTCATCATATATAGCTGCCTTCAATGTTAAGACTATCTGGCCTCTTTTTGAAGCAATTTTGCTCTTCGATTTTTGCTCTGACTTCTCAACCATTACATCATAATAAAGCCTGACATGCTGTCACTGGTATTAGTCTGAATCTATTTTACACAGACAAAAGCAGAATAATCCTAGTCCTTATGTCTTTAAAACAAACAACAGAGCTTTCTGTAGCAGATTAAAGTTCTGCTTTATTGCAATACAATTCTTTTGGATATTTCATGGATCTAGAGCTAAGCTAGGGGCCAGGAAAAATAAAAAAAGGATGTAAAAAAAGCATTCACTTTATTTTTTAATTTTTTTTATGTATTTAGTACAAATAGGGTCTCACTCTGTAGATCAGACTTGTAGTGATTCTCCTGTTTCCAGCCTCCCAAGTGCTGGTATTACAGGTGTGCACCACAATGCCCACTCTCAATCATCATCTCAGTGTGTCCTGGTGGCAGGGCCGAAACGGCAGGCCCAAGAATCGAACCCCTAGCCCCTGTGTCTGCCTAAGCAAGTGCTTTAATCCTCTGAGCTATTTGGCCAGTGTTCTCTTGTTCTCTCTCTCTCTTTCTCTCTCTCTCTCAAAAGATGCTCCCTTTGAATTGTGTTCTAGTCCATGAGTTGCTAAATTAGATTTAAATCTAAATGCTTTCTGTTTTCTTTCAAAAGTGATCTGCTGCTTCAGTCCTTGGAAGATTGCTCTAGCGCCACTTCTCAGTAATGATTAAACAATAAATTATTTTGACAGACTGGTATCCTATCAAACAATAGTCCAACTGCACTTTTCTTAGGACTCCTAAATCATTCCTTTTTACATGGCAGTCACACATGGGCAGACCCTGCTAGGAGTCACTAATTTTATCATTTGAAGGAAGAACCGCCAGGGGAGTAAAAGGATTTTCAAGGCCTAGGAGAAATCCCTGTGGCTGGCCAACAGTCCCACCAGTTTAGATGAATTTGGCTTTCCTATTGATCCCAACTGTTTTGCCTTGGGCCACCTCCCATTTGACCACTAGAATCAGTTTAGTTTGTAACTTAATCCTTTCTTGGAGGTTTTGAGTTTTCCAGAGCCTGGACAATCTACTGTATAACTGTGGTTGGCAAGGAGAAGACAGCCTTTCATGCTGAGTGTGTTTTATCCAGTTGTCTTTTATTTTTTTCTTCCATACCACCTGTCACTTCACATGCCATCTAAATATCCAGAAACTAAGTGTCTGTGTGAGGTGCTTAAGGAAGTGTATTAATTCCTCTCCTTAAAAATTATGAAGGAGGGTAGGACTGGCCAAATAGCTCAGCAGATTAAAGCATCTGCAAGCAGACGCAGAGGCTGGCGTTTGATCCCCAGGCCTTCGGTGCTGTCCCCGTCCCCAGGGCACACTAAGATGGCAATTGAGACTGCATGTGGTGGTGTGTGGCTGTAATCCCAGCTCTTGAGAGGCTGTAAACAGGAGAATCACTAAGAGTCTGGACTAGTAGTGAGACCCTGTAGAACCTTTCCTAAAATACAAAAAAAATCATGAAGCAGGAAAAGATATGTAATGTACAAAGTAAACATTGTGGTTTATTTCCCTGCACATCAATTTCTCTCCCAAGAAATAACCATTATGAGCACTTTCTTTGTATCCTCTTGCATTGTGCTGTCTTTTCCTTAGTAAAATTATTTTTTTTGCACGTGCCCCTACACAAGTGTGTGTGGTGCCAGGGACTGAAGCCCAGGCCTTCACACTGAGCTACATTCCTAGTCTGTTCCTTTTTTTCTCTATTATTTGTAGATAGGAACTTGCTAAGCTACTAAATTGCTCAGGCTGAGCTTGAACTTGCAGTTCTCCTGCCTCAGCCTCCCAGACTCCTGGGATTGTAGGCTTATGCTATCACATCTGGCAATATATAATATATAATATAATATGGTATATGATATATGATATGTGATATAATATGTAATATATAATATATAATCTATGATATGTAGCTATATATATAAACATTATATATCAGGTTATGTATTATATATAATACAGTGTACTATGTTTTCAGTTGTATGTAAGTGGTATCACATAAAATCTATTTTCCTGCAATTGTTTTCCCCTAACAACATCGCTTAGAAAACATTCTATATACATAGAATTTATTTTTAAAAGTACACAGGATTCTATGGTATGGATTGCAATGATTCAGTCATTCACCTATTGATTGGAAAAACATTGTGTTTAATATTTTATATTTATCAGCCATAATATATATATACATGGACACACATATGTACCTTTAAGACATTATATTAATTTCTAGAGATAGTTATTGAATCAATAAGAATGTAGCTTTAAAAAAGATTTTTCATAAATATTTTATAAAAATAAAAATTTTTGGTTCCCATTTGTTTGTTTCCCACTGTCCCAATTTCAAATGTCTTTTTCTCTTCTTCTTTTGGACTTGTGGACATTGTCCCCATTCCATGAAGGCCTGTAAGGTAGAAGAAATTACATTTAATTTGGAGCTTCTTCCATAAGCCCAGTTTTCAGTGAAAACTGAGTTCCTAGTTCTGGTTGTTTTCACTTATTTATTTAAAAACTGTTGTTAGTATAAATATTGGATGAGTAAAAAAATTAGAAAATAATATTTAAGTTTAAATTAATTTTGAAAGTTAAAAGAGGAACTATGACTTTTAAGAGTAAAATTAGAAGTGCAGTTTTTGCGTCTAACTAAAACTGTAAGATTTTCAGTGTTAAGTGAATTATGACGATGGCAGGGGATTAATGTAACTGAAAGTCTGACGTGAAATTTTTTTCTGAGAAAAAAAAGAATCTGAAATAACATGCTGGTATTTGTTAAATTTATTGACAGATTTGAAAGGATGAAATTGGTGTTTCTGAGGAAAAAGGCATAAAGTTAGGAAAGACTTTGCTTCTTTCCAGGTCAGTGACAGAATACATAAGATAGGCACGGAGAGACATCCGAGTCTGTGAGCTGTCTTCTCACTCCTGTTGAGAAGAATTGGGAAAATAGAGAATAGCTGTGGTAACATGGAAAGGTTTATAAGAAAATATTTTTGTGTCATACTAATATTTTTGATTTGACTTCCTTCTTGGAGAAAAAAATAGTACAGATTTTTTCTTCACGTAAGAACTGCTAAATGACCTTGATATAAAAATGCTAGCTGAGGTATTCCACAGAAAAGTTCTGCTAGCATAGCATACATTATGGTAAACAAAATTATGAAGAGCATTTACTGACTCTGATTTTGTGGATTAGCAAAAGGCTCCGATTCTGAATTCACAGACCTGCTAACGCATAGCGGTGCATTCAGGAGAGGCAGTGACCTTAGCTTCTGTTACCACGTTATCTGAAGGAGGCCGCCCACTGCAGAGTGCGGCTCCTGGGGGAGGGGCTGCTGCACTGCTGATTTTCATATCTGCTAGCAGGTCACACACACACACCCAGGTCTCTCTTCTGATTATTTTCTATACATTTTTTACATTAATGGCAAAAGTTAGTAATAATGGTCTTGTGAAACCCATTTTTTCAGTAGTGTCATTTGAATCTTTAGTCTACTTTTTCTGTATCCTTATGTCATGATTAAGAAACTATTCATCATTGTTTTAAATCCAGATTTTATTTATTTATTTATTTATTTATTTATTTATTTATTTGCCTTTTTGAGACAAGATCTCACTATGAAGTTCAGGCTGGCCTTGCGCTCACTTTGCAGCCCAGGCTGGCCTCAAACTTGTGAGGCTCATCCTGTCTCAGCCTCCCAAGTGCTGCGATTGCAAGCATAATCACCACCATGCCCAGGTTTTTTTTTTTTTTTTTTGCTTGTTTTGAATTAAACTCAACATGTTACCAGTACATAAATAATGCTGATTGAATTTTTAGAAGTGCACTGCAAACAGATTCTCTATCCACCTGTGTCTATCCATGGATCTATCTGTCTGTCTGTCTGTCTATCTGTCCATTAATTTATCACGTTGTCCATTGATAAATGTCATATTTGTAGTGTAAAAGAAAAACATTTATATATTTCAGTTTTAGTATATATGTTTCAATAATATCAATTCTGTTTCTGGCAGGGTATGAAGAGTTTCTTAGCAAAACTGGCCTGTAGACATGCTGTCCTGTAACTTTAAATTCAATTATTATTCACGTTTTTTAATTTTTATACTGTTTTAGAGTATAAAATAAATGAACAATTTCAGTGTATTCTAGCTAGAATTGATAGGATTAAGAGCTGGCAAAGGTGAAAAAATGTATAGGTGAGATAAAAAAGACCTCTGATCAGTCTTAAAATAGGAGCCATGTGTCTAGGGCTGGTTTCTAGTTATTATGTATATGAACAGAGAGCATTTGCTTACAGTAGTATATATTAAAGGTTTAAAAATATAAGGATGATGGATATTGTACAGAAAAATATGTGATAAGTACCATATACAAATCTAAATTTTTCCCCAAAGTTTAGGTAGTTATTTCTGCTGCTATAAAAGTGCTGATAAAATAGAGAGCCCTGTAAATACCTTTCAATACTGTGACTGGTAAATCTGAGTTGGGACAGAATTCTAGGTTCTCAGATATCAGGATGTAAGTAAAAACAGCACTTTCTAATGAAAATTTGGAAACTTACAGAGAATTTATTACTCAATTGTAACTTTTAAGCTTAAAATTTGTCAGCCTACTTATTATTTTCCAATGTGAGTTGAGAAAACATCTCTAGAATATTTGAAATGAAAATTGATGTTAAATACATATGGTCCTTTCTAAATGGTTACCTAATTCTGTTTAGAACTGAACTTGGTGTACTACTGTTTTTTATTGCTTATTTTTCTTCTCTTGAAAATAAAAAAGAAACTATAAAGTACTAAAAGAAGGAATTTAAGTTGAATAAGACAGAGTGAACTCAGGATTTCACTGACATTTTGTCAAAGGACTTGTCGAATAAAATTGAATTCATATGAGCTCTAATTTTTATGATTAAAAGGATATAGACAGTATAAAAGAAGAGTATAGTAATCTGATTTAAACCCCAGTGATGATATTCTTAATTTACTGAGAAAAAAATTTGTTCAAGGGGATTAATTCTTACCATAAAACTGAGGAGAATGACTTCAGAATTTTAAAAAATTAATGTCTGAGACTCATACCCTCATAGATTCTGATTTAAATGACTTAGAAAAAGGATCCAATATTATACGATTTCTAAAGTACTGTAGGCATTCCTAATGTCAAATTTAAGAGCCACTGGAAGAGTATATGGCTGTAAAGTGAAAATTAAAAATGTGTGGGAGGTCACTGATTCTGAGCAGCATGTTAGAACAGGATTCTGTCCATTGACGGAAGCACATTTGCACATCTCTTTCTCAGCAGAGAAAAAGCTAAAGTAGTAGACAGAGATTACTAACTGAACAGCATAAAGGTTCCTAGAAGAGCAGCAATAAAAATTAATTTTAGGAAAATTAATGAATGTATACAATCCAATAAAATTTTTCCAGATTTAATTACAAAAGACAAGAAGTAACCTATTGTAGACTACAGAGGTCATAGGCTATATAGTTTTAATTTAATTTGTTACTAAATGCCAATATGAAAGTAAAAGGAATTTAAATTATTTAAACAACACAATGGAGGAGGAAATTACAGGAAAATTACAGTCTATTAAAAAACTTCAATTATTGTTAATCTATCTTCAGACATATCCCAGAT
>PVKA01041614.1:0-17979 GCA_004027165.1 Ctenomys sociabilis | reverse complement strand
GCACAACGGGCCTGGAGTTCTACACTCACTGCCCTTTGATGCCCAGAGAATCGGGGAGATTCCCACTCAATCAGTGGGCCTTAGGTCAGGGGATCCGGGGAGGTGTTGGGGACAGGGATCCGTGAAGCGCGTGTGGGAAGAAGCCAAAGGCTCTCCCTCAGACTCACCACACTCTCACTGCTCTGGGAAGCCTGGTGAGCCCTGTAAATTCGCTCTCGCTGGGAGAGCTTGGCGCGGGATCCAGGAGGCCGCTGGAGTCAGCCACTGTCTCTGGCCGGTCTCAGGAGCTGGGCGGGGGCGGGCGGGATGGAGCAGGACGGCGGAGTCGGCCGCGCTGTCTCTGGCTGGTCTCAGGAGCTGGGCGGGGGCGGGCGGGATGGAGCAGAGTACCTACAATCTTGAGACTGGCTTCAAGTATGAAAAGGTTGTTTTAAGACTTCTCCAAATACAGCTTCTCTAATTGCAGTGGGACATCCATCTCTGACAAAAGAAAATAAAAAAAGAGCATCATATGTTGGGAGCCACAAAGCTAGGAAATTGATCAAATATGTGTAGGTGGGACTTGGCCCAGTGACTAAAGCAAACAAACTACTTCACTCCTGAGAACTTTCTGTCTAGTTAAGGTTGGCTATCAGTTGCTAGGCCACCTAGGGTCATGTGCCAATAACTTCACAAAAGTGTAAATAAGGGACCATTTTGTTGTGGAAAAATATGTATACACAAGAGAGTTAGGATAGATATACAGCTACTTTCTCTTAGTTCACTGAAAATAAAACTTTTTACTAATATTGTTTAGACAAAATATCATGTGTGCACCTTTTCCTCTGAATAACTACTATGAAGACAACTATATGCAATGTATTAATTATTGTAACTGCCTTACTAACCTGTTTTGAAACTGTCTTATTGCTATTTTATGCTTTCTTCTCATAAAAAGGAGTAAAAATAAAGAAAAGAAAAAAATTCATCCTGATTTTATATACCTCACAGATGGGGAGAGTTGATCATCAGAGCCATCATTTCTCAATAGGAAAAATGTAGCTTTGGAGTTGTAGATAGGCAGAACTGGCAAGAGCTTAGAGATCCGAGGTTCTTAATTTGCAAAGCTGGCAACATGATTTAAAAATGGAAGTAACTTGCCTGGATAAGGTGGGGAAATAAGGAAGTTGGTAGACAAATAGATTCCTGTAAGAACATAGCTTTTGGGGTGGGGGGGTTATCTTGCCAGTCTGAATGTGTGTTTGGAAAGTGAAGGACCCAGGTTTGATCTTCAGTATCTCATACTGTGCTGACCCTGAAACCCTGGTTGTGCAGTGCCAGCCACTGAAACTGGGCATGGTGGCACACAGCTGTAATCACAGAGCTGAGGAGGCTAAGGCAAGAGGATCTCTATTAGTCTGAGCTGCATAGCAAGACCCTGTACCAAATAAATAAATAAATAAATAAATAAATAAATAATTAAAAATATATAAAAACATAGCTTTTCTTTTAATTTATTAAAGAACAAATAGCAATGAGACAGTTTCAAACCAAATTAATAGGACACATTCAATAATTAATATAATACATATTGTTTCCGTAGTGGCTTTTTGTTGTACAAGGTGCATACATGATATTCTGTTTACAAACACTATTAGAACAGATGACTCTAATCAACGAATTAAGAGAATGTAGCTGTATATCTATCTTTTTTAAAAGCTGAATTATAGTATAGTTTCAATAATTAATACTTTTTGCATTGTTAACTTCCTAGTGGTTATCCATAGTACAAGAAGCAGACAGGATGTACTATCCAAACACTATTAGTGCAAATCTTTCTTCTTATAGAATTATGCAGAAGTACTGCATATTTATCCTAACTGCACTGATTATACAAACACAGAATGGTTCTTCCTTTGTATTCCCTTTTTTTGTTGTTGTTTAGTCCTGTCAGAGATGGGTTTTTCTATTGTTATTAGATTATTATAGGTGCTTGAATTCGGAGACACAGTCCAACACAGTCCAGTAGTCCACAATAATAGTGGGTTACCCAAAGAAGTTGTTGACTAGAGCCATTTACAACTCAGCTTATTATTATGGCCTCATTTTATACACCTCGTTTTTTTTTTTTTTTTTTTTTACTTTTCTGCTGGATGGTTAAGACTGAGCTAAAGCAAGACCTATATAACAAAAAATGTAACTTTTGTATCTGCTGAGGTCAGTCAAATCCCCTCAGGGTTAGGAGTAACAAAGGTGAGTCAGTGGCTTTCTTGCAAAATAGTTTAATGTATGGTGAGAGATATAGTCTAGGTTTAATCAGCACTTGGAAAGCCTGTTTTTCTAGTGTCCTTTATTAAAGAGACTATCCTTCCTTCCATGAAGGTATTTAGCCCTCTCATCAAAGATAAGGTGGCTGAGTGTATTTGGAGCTATTAATGCATCTTCTAGTGTATTCCACTGATCCTCAGGTCTGTCTTTTGCCAATACTAGGTTTATTTAATGTTAGATTTGTAGTACAATTTTAATTCAGGGATTTTGATGCTCCCTGCTTTGCCTACACCTCTGGTTCCCGGTGAATTTTAGGGATTTTTTTTTCCTAACTTTGTGAGGTATACTATTGTTCTTCTGATTGAGATTGAATTAAATATGTATAACAACTTTTGGAAGTGTGGTCCTTATCAATATGTTGGTTCTTCCTACCCAAGAGCAAGGAGTGTCTGTCATTTTCTAATATCATCTTAGATTCCTTTGTTTTTTCAGAGTACTGTAGCTTTTAATGTAAAGATCTTTCATTTCCTTTGTTAGATTGATTCCTAAGTATTTCATTTTGTTTGGATGCCATTGTGAAAGGTGTGATTTCCCCAATTTCTCTCTGGAACTTGTGTATGAGAATACTGCTGAATTTTGAGTTTTGCCTTTGCATACAGCAAAACTACTGAATTTAGTTATTAAATATGGAGTTTTTGGTACTCTTCTCTGTAAAGCACCATGTCACCTACAAATCATGGTAATTTAACTTACTCATTTCCTATCTATATTCTTTTTATTTCTTTCTCTTTTCTAAATTCTCTGGCTAATGGTTCCAGAATTATATTGAATAGAAGTGATGATAGTGGACATCCTTGTCTTGTTCCTGATATTAGGGTAAAAGCTTTTAGTTTGTGACCATTTAGTATGATGGCTGTTGGCTTATCACAGAAGGATTTCATCAGATTGAGATAAACATCTAATTTTCTGTAAGAGTTTTTAAATCATGAGTAGGTGTTAGACTTTGTCAAGTATTTTTTTTTTCTGTGTCAAATTAGATGATCATATGGTTTTTGTCCTTGGTTCTGTTGACATTGTGTATTACACTTATTGATTTCCCTATGTTGAACCAACCCTGCATCCAAGAAATGAGTGCTACTTGGTCATAGTGTATAATCTTCTTGACGATTTGCTCCATTCTGTTTGCCAGTAGGTTACTGAGGACTTTTGCATCTCTCCTCACTAAGGAGATTGGCCTGTGGTTTCCTTTTTTGTTGTTGTTGTAACACTTTCTGGTATGGTATGAGTGTACTGCTTCCTCCCAGGAATGTATTTGAGAGTATTGCTTCCATTTCAATTTCATAAAAGATTTTGAGGAGCAGTGTCATTAGATTTTCTTCACAGTCCTTGTGGAATTCAGCAGTGAGCCTTTCAGGATCTGTGACTTACTTTGTTGCTAAGTTTTTAATTACATCTTCAATTTCATTAACTGATATTGGTTCACTTAGAATTTTTATTTCTTCTTGATTTAAATTTGACAATTCAGATGTGTCAAGGAATCTGTCCACTTATTCTATTTTTTTTTTTTTTTTTTATCTTATTAGGACACTTTGGATGTAGGTGTTCTACAAAGGATGTGCGTTGATGATCTAGCTTTTTCCAGGGTCTATTGTGAACTCATGATTTTCATTTCTAATTACATGGATTTAAGCCTTTCTTTCCTTTTTTGATAAGGTTGGCTAAATGTTTGTCAATTTTATTAAATCTTTCAAAGAACCAACACTTTTAAAAAAATTAGTTATAAAGAATATAAAATAATGATAGAAAAAAACCATTAGAAATTATACAAGATTTCATTAAACAAAGTAATGGGAATTCAACAATGGTTGATTTATTACATGAGGCTATCTTTAAATTAGTTGTTCATATTACCATGAATAAATGTATAAGATTCATGTAAAGAAAAAAAAGAAGTTATGAGGAATTGAAAAGAAGAAAAAAAACAGAGTAAAAAAAAAATTCAAGCATTACCTGCTTCTTTCAAAAGACCGGCAGAAATCGACAATACAATTATCCATACTATTCTGCATATATACCTATGTTTTTTTTCATTCTTTCATTTGTCCTTTTTTTTCTTCATCCCAGATTTTCCTTACCATTGAAGAATTCCTTTCCCTTTCACAGTATCTGCTGTACCTTTTAGATTTTCATTACTCTTTCTGGTTCTCACACTAGAAAGATAATACATGATGTTGACACATGAATTATTTCTGTTGCATCCATTTATCAACAAAAGGCCCAAATTTATCCTTTTATAGCTGAATAATACCGTGTAAAAATACCATTTCTTAAAACCGATTCCTCACTTAGTAGGTAGGTGGGTTGTTTCCAAGACATAGCTAGTGACAAATTGCACTGCTATAAATATGGGAATATATATATATATATATATATATATATATATATATATATATATATATATCACTGTAGTATGATGATTTCAGTTCTTTTGGAAAAATATCTAGGAGGGAAATAGCTTGCTTGAGTGGGACTCGATTACCATATTGTTTGTACCAGCCTGTACTCCCACCAAGAGTGGAGATGGGTTTCTTTCCCCCCAACAGCTCTCCAGAATTAGTTATTGGTTGACTTCTTGATGATAGCCATTTTTTCAGTTATAACATACTATCTCAGTGTCATTTTTAATTTGCATCTCTTGAATGAGCAATGATGTTGAACATTTTTCATATATTTATTTGCTGTTTGTATCTCTTCATTTTTGAGGTATACATTTATCTCAGATACCCATTTTTGGATTGGGTATTTAAATTTTGGAGGCCTGATTTTTAAAAAATTCTTTATATGTTCTAGATAGGAGTCTTTTTTATGATGGACAGTCTTCTATAGTTGTCTTCCACATGGTAGATTTTCTTTTTACTCAGTTGGTGATTTCTTTTGATGTGCAGAAACTTTTAAAAAAGATGAGATCCCAATTGTTGATTCTTTGAAGTATTTCCTATAGAGTTTAATTTTTGTTCAAGAACTCTTTACCTATTCCATGTCCTTAAGGTGTCTACCTATTTTTTCTTCAAGAAGATTTAGTGTTGTTTCAGTTTTAATATTTAAATCTTTGATTCATTTTGACTTAGTGTAGTTTTGTGCATAGTGATAGTCATGAGTCTATTTTAAGACTTTGCCATGTGAAAGCCAGTATTTCCAGCAGTATTTATTAAAGAGGCTATCTTTCTCCCGACGAACAGAACCAACATTTTGATTCATTGATTCTTAACATTGTTTTGTTGTTATCAGTTGCATTATTTTCAGTTCAGGGTTTAATTTCTTCTTTACTTTCATCTGTGTTATATTCAGCCTTGGCTTGAAATCCACTTTTTCTGCAAATAGAATAGTTACTCCTGCCTTTTTCCTGATTCCTTTGATTTCAATGGATGAATTTCTTTTTGTGTTAAGTGTGTTGTTTTTTATGCAACATATTGCTGGGCATTGGTTCTTTTTTTTTTTTTTTTTTTAATTATGTACTTGGTATAGGGTTTCACTGTACAGCTCAGATTTGTAGGGATCCTCTTATTTTCATCCTCACCAGTGCTGGGACTACAGCTGTGCACCACCATGCCTGGTCTCAATGGCCAGCTCAACACACCCAGTGGCAGGGCTGGCATGGCACGTGCCAGGGATTGAACCCAGGTTCCTGCACTTGTCTAAGCAGGCATTTAGTCCACTGAGCCATCTTACCAGCCCTTGGATACTGGTTCTTGATACATTCCGCCAGTCTTTTTTTATTGCTGAATTAAGACCATTTACATCAACGGTTGTAACTGATGTGTCTTGACTTATCCTTATTTTGTTTTCTTATTGCAGATTCTCTCTCTCTCTCTTTCTTTCATTCATACCAGGGATTGAACTCAGGACCCTATGCTTGCCAAACAAGTGCTGATTCTTCTGAGCTATCTCCCCTGCCCCTTTCCTTTCTGTTTAACTGTTTGCATTGGCTAGTGAATTAATCTATTGGGTTTTATGAAATTATAGTCTTAATGACTTTTTTTATTCTTTTCTTTGTATTTTATTTATTTATTTATTTTTATTTTTGTTTTATTGAAGTACAAATATTAATGAGACAGTTTTAAGATACCTTGACAAGATGGATTTCATAAATTAATACATTGCAAACTGTTTTCATAATATTTTGGTATCATAGAAGTTGCATACATGATATTATACTTACAGACGTTATTATACCGTATGTCTCTTATCAGTAAATAGAGTGTAGCTGTTTGTGTATCGTATTTTTTATACCTGAATTACATCAAAGATTCAATAATTAATACTTTCTACCTTGTTATTTTCCTAGTGGTTGTCCATAGTACTAGAAACCGACATAATTATCCTGTCCAACCACCATTAGTGCAAATCTTGCCTCTCATAGAATTATGTAGAAGCACGGTGTTATCTATCCCAACTGTACTGTCCATACACACACATGATTCTTCCTTTCTATATCCCTTCCTTTGTCTACACCTGTCAAAGATGGGCACTCCATTGTCATTCAACTAATTTAGGTGGTTGAACTCGATTGTTTTATTTATTTATTTATTTTTTTAATTCACAGTTTTTTTCCTTTCTTTTTTTATTTTTTATTTTCATTTATTTTTATTTTACTAAAATACAAATGTTTTGAATGCCCTTAGGAACACTTCAGAGTGCTGGTTGGGTGGTCATGAATTTATTCAGTGTTATTTATCATGGAAATATCTAATTAATACATCAATTTTGAAAGAGAGTCCCACAGGAAACATCTATCTAGGTTGGAAACATTAATCTGGGTTGGAAACATCAATCTGGGTTGGATTGTTTTCTACTGAGGCTTAAAATATTTACTCTGAGCTTTCCTGAATTTGTGGATTTGTGTTGAAGATTTTCTGCTGTTCTTTTAATGGCTTTACTTTCTAGATAATTTATTTCTTTTCTCTAACAGATCTTAGTACTCTGTTCTTGTGTTGAATTTCTGGAATCATGGCTACAATACACCTTTTTGTGGATTTCTTTGTATCATTACTAAATGCAGTTCTATATACCCGACTTATCTGCACATCAAATTGTTTTTACATGCTTGGGAAGTTTTCTGCCATTGTTTCTATGAACAGTTTTTGTTTTTTTTTGATATTGTTTGCACTATATCCTAATTTTTTATTTTTACAAATCCTATGTTATTCTTCTTTGCTTCATCTAAGAGCTGTCGAATTCATTTTTGTGGTCACTTTCTCTTTTTATGAAGTTTTTCTTTACATGACTGCTACCTGAAAACCTATCACTAAGATCTGACCTTCTGCCCTCACATTGGTTGATCTACATATACCTTCAAATTTTAATCTCCTGGATATATGTTTGAATTTGTTTTTATTGATTGCATTTATTTACTATATTAGGTATTCATAGTTTCTGTTCTGGTTTCCTAAGTTCCTTATTTTTTATTTATTTATTTATTTATATATATTTTTGTTTTATTGAAGTACAAATATCAATGAGACAGTTTTAAGATACCTTGACAAGATGGATTTCATAAATTAATACATTGCAAACTGTTTTCATAATATTTTGGTATCATAGAAGTTGCATACATGATATTATACTTACAGACGTTATTATACCGTATGTCTCTTATCAGTAAATAGAGTGTAGCTGTTTGTGTATCGTATTTTTTATACCTGAATTACATCAAAGATTCAGTAATTAATACTTTCTACCTTGTTATTTTCCCAGTGGTTGTCCATAGTACTAGAAGCTGACATAATGTCCTGTCCAACCACCATTAGTGCAAGTCTTGCCTCTCATAGAATTATGTAGAAGCACGGCATTATCTATCCCAACTGCACTGTCCATACATACACATCATGATTCTTCCTTTCTATACCACTTATTTTCCCAGTGATTGTCCATAGTACTAGAAGCTGACATAATATCCTGTCAAACCACCATTAGTGCAAGTCTTGCCTCTCATAGAATTATGTAGAAGCACGGCATTATCTATGCCAACTGCACTGTCCATACATACACATCATGATTCTTCCTTTCTATACCACTTACTTTGTCTACACCTGTCAGAGATGGGCACCTGGAGGCAAGTATAATACTGATTCCAAAACCGAGGAAAGACACAACCTAAAAGGCGAACTACAGGCCAATCTCCCTCATAAGCATACATGCAAAAATACTCAACAAAATCCTGGCAAATAGAATACAGCAAATCGTCAAGAAGATCATACACAATGACCGGGTAGGATTCATCTCAGGGATACAAGGATGGTTCAATATTCAAAAATCTATAAATGTAATACACTATATTAATAGACTGAAATCTAAAAACCACATGATCTTCTCAATTGATGCAGAGAAAGCCTTTGACAAAGTCTAACACTCATTGATGTTCAAGGTCCTACAGAAAATTGGAATAGATGGACTCTATCTTAACTTGATAAAAGTCATCTATGACAACCCCAAAGCTCATATAATCCTAAATGGGGAAAAACTGAAATCTTTACTCTTAAATCAGGTACAAGACAAGGATGTCCTCTATCACCCCTCCTATTCAATATAGTCTTGGAATCCTTAGCAACAGCCATTAGAAAAGAGGGAATAAGAAAAGTAAAGAAAAAGTTAAATTATCACTATTTGCAGATGACATGATACTTTACTTGGAAGACCCCAAAAATTCCACCAAGAAACTATTAGAACTGATAGGGAAATTCAATACCATAGCAGGATACAAAATCAATACTCAAAAGTCAATAGCTCCTTATTTTTAAAAATTTGCATCTACTCGAGATTGCTTAATCATATCCTTCATTATAATCATTCTGTGTTTAGTTATCTAAGAAATTAGTGCTGATTTTCTAGAACCTCATTAATCTGCTTTGTTATTTATGCCATTATAATTTTAGAAATTTCTGGTGGGTGGCTTGCCATTTGTTCCACTTCACTGACCCCCAGGTTTGCCTTGGGTAAGCTGAAGGTCTGGGGTTTTATCTTGATTCCATGTCTTTTTTTTTTTTTTTTTTTTTTTTGTATTTAGGATAGGTTGTACAGGGTCTCACTACATAGATCATACTGATCCTCTTGTTTACAACCTCTCAAGTGCTGAGATTACAGGCTTGTGCCACCATGCCCAGTCTCAATTGCCATCTCAGTACATCCCGCGGGTGGGGGTGGGATGGAACCCCAGCCTCTGTGTCTGCCTAAGTAGGCATTTTCATCTGCTGAGCTATTTGGCTGGTCCTTCCATGTCTTTTCATTTTATACTTTTAAAAAATTTATTTCCTGTGCTGATGAATGTAAATTGCTTATAATGTTAGGTAGCTTTATTATGAGTATTGAGGACTATTTACGATGTGAATATTTTTCAGATGTCTTCCATGAATAGCTTCGATTATGGATTTGAGTCTGTTGCAAGATTTTACCTATTCAATTTATTAGGGATGGGAAGTTGCTGCCCATTTCACCTGGCCCCTGATTCTTTGATACTGGGCTATAGTATTGTTTATAACTCTCAACAGTGTCAGTCTTTGCATACAACCCTGATTAGGGCAACTATGTCACTTTGCTTAATGTGGAACAATCAGTAGCAACAATAGGATTTAGGACAGTCCAGAAAATGACAACTATGGTAGCTATTAATTTACCTCCTTTAACCATATGAGCAAGATTTATATTTATATAATAAAACATAAAACAAGCCAGAAATTTATATACATTATATATCCCCCCAATTGAGCATTTTTTTAGCTTTTGGTGAGAAAATTTAACAGGGTATTATGTAGTATCACTCATTTCATACTTAGTTTATTTCACTCATGTCGTCATATCTTCTTTCATATGCTTGAAAACATAATTTTGAAAAATTCTCTTCCATGAGAGGGGAATTGCAGCAGATTTTTTATTGTCTAGTTTTAAATGATTTACTTTAAGGTTCACAGATGCTTTAATCTGCAATGATTGGATTAAGTGGCAGAAAGATAAGTGGTACCTTCAGTAAATTCAGAAATAAAACCTGCTACACACACATTCACACGCTCTTCTTTGATGTAGTAGGTGCTGTGGTGTGCTACCTAGGTCCACCTTCTCCCTCAAGGTGAGACATCTCTTTCTCCAACCTTTCAAAGCATTAATGGTTGATAGCGTCCAGTGGTTTTCTCTTTGGGAACTGAATTTGGTTGAAGAAAACCATTTCATCTGTATGCAGTGGCTGCTCAGTGTACTTCATAAAAGTCTGGCTGCCTGGGCTTCATTTGAAACAACTTTAGGGAGCCACCCCAGCTCTGTGCCCTCTGAGCAGACACCTGAAGCATTTGTAGTGATTGCATAATGGTTTCACTTTTCTCCTGGGGTAGCTTGCCCTCCTCCCTTACTTCCAGTTGATGATGCCAGTATATGCTTTAAAAGACTTTCGGCCTACAAATATCAATCTTACAGTCTATTTCCAAAAAAATTCTACCTGTAGCACTTGGGGCTCAGAATTATTATTATTATTATTTTTTTTACAAACCTTTCCATGCTGGATGTGCCATTGGGAATGCTTAGCAGCTTTATATTGACCTAAACAAGGGCACTTGAAAATCTTATTCAATAAGACCTTGGTTTTAGGTAAATATGGTATGATCTTCTCAAAGGTCACTGTTGTAAACTCCAGGATTACTAAGAGTGATGAGATTGGTTACGGACAGTTTCTCTTCCTCTTCTATTAGTGCATCTGTGTTCCACCTGAGACATGTTCTTCGGAGACAGCTACTTCTTCAGACAGAGGAGAGCTATGCTTTCATTCATCATGCTTAGATTCCCTGAAATGAGCCACCATTCTCCAGACCCATTTGAGTTGGCATTTTTATTATGGAATTATATATTCAAATTAAAACTGCCCATAGGCAGTAAAGGTGCATTCTGCAACCTAACAGCAAATCTTTGAGTTAGTACCAGATTTGATAGTGTTAATGGATGCTTCGAGCTCTTCTGGTAAAAACATCCACCACAATGATCCACAAGATGGATGCGCTGTTGACTTGTGGCTGATGTGATGCTCTGAGGTTCTAAATCTCTTTGAAAGCATCTTTAGGAGTTGTGTTTGGCATATACCTTTACGGTTATGAGAAAATGTAGCTCCATTAACAAAATTTACCTAACAGAATAGCAATGCCCTGGCAGCTTGCAGATGGCTGACACATTGGGTAGACTTTGCCCAGCTAAAGGACACACTTCAGTTTTGCCAGCTGGTTACAGCAGGTGCGCCAGCAGTGGCATTGCCCTGGGTGCATGATTTGGCATGCAAATTCTAGGCTCTCCTTTAATGGTGCTAACTTCATTGCTTTCATGGCTTTTATTAAGATCTTCCAGGTTTTCAGGGAAGCCTCTGCTCATGCATCAGTAAACAAATAATGCTTTCTTATGTTGTTAATAGTTTCTTGCTCTCTGATGTTCCTAATGTGACACCTGTGCCTGTATTCAGGCTTCTATATCATAATCATGTTATACCATCCATTTTTACAATTGAAGGGTGACAGCTGCAACTAAGTTAGGAGATGCTGTGGGGTTTGTGACGGCAAAGTTTTATTTATTGTGTATTTGTTTTGGAGAAGACATCTTAAAGGAATTGTTCTGTGGATCCCTACCGTGTGGAATTTCACAGGTGTCTAAAAGTAAAAGTGAGTGAAGATTTTGAAAGCACCATAAGCTGCAGTACATTGAAAGTAATGCTAAAAGGCAGGCATAGTAGCCTCACCTACTGAGCACTACGTGTACTTTTAAGTACTAGACTGTAGTAGGAGCCTTCTTGGTGGAGGAAGATAATAGATAACCAGAATTCTGTAGGAAGTCATTCTTAATAAGTGTGAGCTATCATTGTAGTTGCTCCAGAATAGTTTTTTAAACATCTTCTCAATTTTGTTTTACATTGATATACTAATCCATATGTTTAAATGTCTAGTAAATGTTTAGTAAAGCAGACATGCAAAAACATGCGTATTTCAGACAGGATTTATAATGTAGTAGTTGAAATGGATTTAATAAGGATCAAGTTTGGGAGACATATGTACAGTGGTTTTGTAGAGAGAAAAAGAATCAGCTTACGTGTGGAACCCAAGTGAATTTGAGCTTCTCCTACAGCTCTCAGAGGGAAAGAAGCCTTGATACCCCTGGTGGGTTTGGTGAGTCGATTCAAATATATCCACCATGACTAATGTGGCCTATTAGGCCAGGGCACAGATGGGTATTTCAATCTGTTAGAAAGACACTTCTCCATTTAAAGCAGAAAAAACTCATAGGAGAACTATGTAGTGGTTAAAAGTTAGATGTTCATCTAGAATGCCAATGTGATAAAATATGCATAAAAAGATGAAGAAATACGTACCTATATATCTAAGATGGAATGAAAATAGTCAGCTACGATATTGCTTGGAGACCTATTTGAGAAATCTTTCACCATGGGTGATCAGAGGACACAGGGAAATGTGTGACCTCTTTCTAATGCTGATTCTCAATCATCCTCTTGCCTAGAGGACCTGGCCCATTTACAGGTGCTAACAGCAGAGGTCCCAGCTGGGGACAAAATGCGACATCCAAAGGGGCTGCAGTGAGAGTTTATAATCAAAGCTGAGAGCAAACATTGGCAGGAAGTGATGGCAGGGGAGCCAAGAAAATTAATGAGGGCTTCACAGGAAGGGATATGGACCCAAGGGAGGATGAATTTAAGATTAGAAGTCCTTGGAAACTATCAGGAAAGGCAGTTTCACCATCACAGTTTGCTCAGGGTCAGATCACAGGGTGAAACCTCACAGACTTCAGCATGTGAGAGGGCAGAGGCAGGAACAGTTCTCTGGGGAGTGACACAAGTTCTCAATATAGGGACATCATACAAAAAAACACAAGGCTGGGATCCAGTTAGGAAACTTATTGTGGTTGTGTTGTGCAGACCACCGGGCTTCTGCTTCTTACATACCCAGGCACTCTTTGGATGCCATTTCTGTAAATAAACATGCTCTTGATGGAGGGCTGGACCTCTCAGCAAATAGCCAATTCTGTCTAAATGGGTCATCTAATGATTCTCAAGTCACCAACTCAGTAGTATAAACAGATATAATCAGATTTTATACTACATTACTCACACTTTAATATTTTACATTGGTCCTTGGGTTGCCTGGCAGCTCATTTAGTTTGTATTTGTTTCCATTATTCTCATAAGGAGTAAATCTCTCTGCTCTAGAGCATAAGATTCTCTTTTAAAATCAGATCAATATGTTTAACAGGTTTTTAGAATGGGTACAGATGATCAACGCATAATTTATCACAGAACTGCCTGTGTGCATATTTTCTCTTGAAACACTTTTTTTGTAAAAAGCATAACTTTAGGTATGCATATGTATAATATGCATAGTAATCAGAGGATTAATGATTTATAGAAGGAATATTAATTGGCTGCAAAACTAAAAGAAATTCTTCTAAAACTTTGTTACATATGATGCTCTCTTATTGTTATAAATGATGATCTCAAACAGATTGGTGATTTAAGAAGTGAAGATATATCATTTATGGTATTTGATGCCACATAATAATTATCAGTAGCAACATACACATGTCCACATGGGAGAGATCAGGCAAGTTGGAAATCATCTAAGCAAAGCTAGAATTAATGACATTGAATATGAATTTTGTTCATGAGCCTCCTGGAAGTCAGGTTAGGATGGGAAGATCTCTCCTCCATGCTGTGCTCCCCTTTTTGATGGGTGCTTGCAGGCAGAGTTTTCCTGCCATAGAAATCTGGGTAGTGCATCAGGTAAAACTGCCAGCTTTGGGTTCAGTAGAAGTAATTTTAAGTGCTGAATTTCTCACTGTTTAATATGGATCCCAGGATCAATGATTTTTAACTCCCCAAGACTCATTGTCTTCGTTAGGAAAATAGGTACAGCAAAACTTATTCTTTATAGTAGCTGAGAAGTTTAAATTAGAAAACACATTAGAAAATTACTTAAGGTGGAGCCACTTGGTACTTGCTAAGTAAATATTAGCTTAAAGGTCTGCATCACATAGGGACCACACAAACCAGAAAATTCTCTTGCAAGTGTGATACAATTAAAAGGAATTCTATAGATTAGATCTAAATTGTTCCCCCGAATGTCTCTTGTTCAGAGGTGGGGCCTCATTGCAGGACGTCAGATCACAGGGGGCATGCCTAGAAAGAGTGCATTCTTCCCTTTTCTCTGTCTGCTCAAGGCTTCCCTGTGGTGACAGGCTGTCCTCCACCATGTCACTCTGTCATACCGTCTCTGTCTCAGAGCCAGTTAACCAGGGACTGAATCCACTGAAACTGTGAGCTCAAGTAAACCTTTGCTCCTTTGCATTGTGAGTATTGGGTATTTTGCTCCAGCAGCAGGAAAGAGATGAATGTAGAGGGTATAGGAATAATGGAAATACTCATTTAAAAGAAAGATGAAAACCTTATACGTACCAAACATGTAATTTTTGTTCTTTGGATGTTTTGGTACAATGAAAATGAATCCAAGATTAACACTTTTGGCTTATGATAATATCTGCTTCTAACTTTGTATTCTAGTTTCAATATTATATATATATATATATATATATATATATATATATATATATATATATATAATATTGAAACTAGAATATATATATATATATATTCTATATATATATATATACACCTTGGTTTGTGAATGCTTTCTTTGTAAGCAATTCAGTTTACAAAGAAAAGTGTCCAATAAAATTTCACTTCTGTTTGCAAACTCCTTATTGGTTGACACGCAAGACCACAGCCATCTTCCTCACAGAAACCCAACCACAACCACAACCACAAACACAAATCATAAAACCCCCAAATCATAAAACAAATTAATTTCATAAACCAAGGCACTGCTAGGAGAATCACTGGAACTTCCTGTCCTTATTCTGTAGGGACTGGAGCCTACTCTGGTGTGTATATCATATCGCTATAAATGTTGTTCTCGGACATCTGACACCGCTTTAATGTTTTTGCTTCCTTCTGTAATTTGTTCTGCATTGTGGAGTATCCAAAAATGATATTTCTGGGCTCATTTGTCTATGCAGTTCTGCCAGTAGAGCCAGCCTGCTACTGAGTGACACCTTGTGTCAGAGTCAGAGTCAGAGTCAGAAGAGAGGTTATTATTCTTGTGAGGCAAGTCCTGCCATAACAGATGGGCCCATGTGCAATGTGAAGCTCCACTTCAGGATCTAATATAAGTTCCTGAGTGACCATCACTAGCTCATGCAGTACGAACTGGATATATCTCTAAGCCCTGTCTAGTGTGAAGTCTCATTTTTTCCATGTTACTTTATGAAACAAATTCTTTTGCTTGCCATATTCTCTAGTTCATTCCAGGTTATCAGGATAGTAACTCCTATATCTTCTTTATGTGTCATCCTACTGTAGAGACCTGACTTCAACTCATGGCATACCTTTTGGGGCCATTAGTTATGTTACATCCATTGCATTCACTGTTTGTATTCTAGAGTTTGGTATGAAGGAGCTGCTTGTTGAGGTTTATAGAAAAATCCAGGTGAGATTACCACTCTGGACACTCCTGAAGCATGACTCTAACAAATACACCATCCTCCTGAATCATCATAGTTGCTGGTTTATTGATTTGCCTGAAGGTTTGGTGACTCTCTGACTTTGTGGTTTTGTGTGTATTTGTCCCCACAAAGCCTCATGCATTCATTGAGGTGCAGTTCTACATTCTGTGATTAATTCATGATTAGAGGCTAGGATTATGGTTCTGAGTAAAGCTGGGATTATGGGTGTGAGTGCTATACCCAGCATGGGGCAGATAGCCTGAATGTAACATAAAATTACATTCAGAGAGACAGACTTGCTCTTTGTTGCCATTGTTGCTGCTGGTACTCTATTTTGCTCTCTTGATCTTTGCTGCCACCATGAACTGCTGCTCTCTGCCATGTGCCATTCTACCTTGGAGCCAGCCAAGTGTGGGCTGAAACCTCCAGTAACTGTGACCTAAATAAACCTTTCCTTCCTTCATTTTGGGTGTTCAGTATTTGTCCCAGTAATGAGAAAAGAGTAACAAAGACAAAGTGGTCATTCAATCACAATGTGATTGGTATGAATTTTAGTTGAGTGAGTGTTGGTTAAAATATCTGTCTTTTCTTCACATTGTAGTCTGCCTGGCTGGGGCCTA
Source organism: Ctenomys sociabilis (assembly GCA_004027165.1). Lineage (NCBI taxonomy): Eukaryota > Metazoa > Chordata > Mammalia > Rodentia > Ctenomyidae > Ctenomys > Ctenomys sociabilis. The sequence goes on along the minus strand of PVKA01041614.1, from coordinate 1,525 downwards.
AGCTGACTGCCTTTTGCCTGGGTTCTGGCAATGAAAAGCAGCCTCTGGATAATAACCGCCTCCCCACTAACTCTCTTGGGTTCCCTTTTTCCCCTTTCAGCAGCACACAATGCTTTGAGATGAGTCCTGGGAGTGCTGAATAGTTTTACTGTCTGCTCTTGTATAAAATCTCTATTTCCTGACTAAATATCATTCTTGGATTTAGTAGGTGGTAGGCATAAAAACTGTGGTATAAAGAGTCTACTCAGCTGAGCTGACTTAAACCAGCTTTCTTCCTTTAGATTTACATTCCCCCTTATGACATGTAATACCTTAAACCCAGAGAAGTCTCCACTTAACTGTCAATCCAATATTTGAGCTCAAAGACTTTCACTCATTCAGCAAACAACTTACAGTGTAGCTATGCTCCATGAAATCTGCTAAGTCCTGGGAGGTAGCACGGGGATTCCAGGGTGGATGAGTCTTCGTTCCTGTCAGATAATTGACTAACGTCTAGTGGAGAGAACAGGTTGAGTGTAGTGAGTGCTGTGACAGAGGGAAGGATTGGCTGATGTGTGGTGAGTGTGGTAACAGAGGGAGGCGTTGGCCAATCAGTGTGGTGGATGCTGTGAGAGGGAGGTATTGGCCAATGAATGAGGTGGATGTTGTGGTCTAGGGGAGCAATCAATATGGCAGGTGCTCTGGCAGGAAAGTGTAGAGGACTTGTCAATGCACAGGCAGAGCATCCATCCCAGAGAATTACAGGGACAATTTGCACAATGTGTTTAGTATAATGACTATTTCCAGTGTTCAACCAATGGTCGTCATCATCATCATTATTTCCTTAAACTTATCCTATTTATGATTTCTGCCTTCCAAGCCAATGTCTGTACTTTTCTTGCCTAACAATATTAGCAACTATGGGTTTCAGGTTCCAAAAAGCAATGCCTAAGGTTCAATGTTTTCTAGAGCATCAACCTACTTTCATTTTTAAAGAATACAAAATAGTGATAGAAAAAAAAAATTGGCAAGGAGACAAGATTTCACTAAACAAAATAATAGGAATTCAATAATAGTTGCTGTATTACATGATGCTATCTTTAAATTAGTTGTTCAGATGACAAGACATAAACATGAAAGCCTTTCTCAGATGGTGGAGCCTGGGTAGTAATGCTCTTACTCTGCAGAGAGGAGTGTCCATGTTGGTGACGTCAAGGTTAGGACTGGTGGTACTTTGCTGTCTCTTAGATCCTAGCCAGGCAGACTACAATGTGAGGAGAAGACATATTTTAACTAGCACTTACTCAACAACAGTTCATACCAACCACATTGTGACTGAATGACCACTTTGTCTCAGCTATTCTCCTCTCACTGCTGGGACATCAAGTTGAGGGCATAAAAATGCAGATGAATAAGACCTTTAACTTGGAGCAGCAGAATCATACTCCAAGAAAGCATCATCAGCGTCATCACCACTACCACCACCACCGCCATCCTCCTCCTCCTCACCACCACCACCACCACCACCACCACCACCACCACCACC
>PVKA01041613.1:0-17978 GCA_004027165.1 Ctenomys sociabilis | reverse complement strand
CTTTAAATTTGAGGGCCCTGTTATATCTTAGTTCTTTATAAATTCTAGACAGTAGACCTCTGTCTGATTGCTTATTAGTTAGGATTTTTTCAAAGTTTGTGGGTTGTCTTTTCACTCTGTTGACAATTTCTTTTGACATGCAGAAGCTCTTTAGGAAAAGTTGATCCCATTTGTTGATTCTTTTAAGAGCTTCCCGTGCAAATATATGTTTGTTCATGAACTCTTTACCTACCCCTATGTCTTCAAGAGTTCCTCCTACTTTCTCTTCCAGGAGATTGAGTGTCACTTGCATTTCTTTCTGCTTTAATTGCAATTTATACGCTCTTTAAAAAATAGAAAATAAACACAGATTCTGTTGGCTTTCTAGGGCTGCCATAAAAGATTTCTATAAACTAGGTAGTTTAAAATAACAATTGCCTATTATCTCACAGTTCCGGATGCTAGAAGTCCAAAATCAAGGCATCAGCATTATATGGTCTTTTGAATATTCTAGAGTAAAATTCTCTCCATTATTTTCTTTCAGCCTCAAGTGTCACTAGCAATCTTTGGCGTTTCATGATCTGGAGTTCTAAAACACAAATTTCTTCTTCTATCATCTTATAGTATTCTTTCTTTATGTCTTCATATCACCTTTTCATAAGAACACTGGTCATATGAATTAAAAATCCATCTTACTCCAATATGACTTAATCTTAACTATATCTTTAATATAGTATTTGCAAATAGGCTCACATTCTGAGGTACTAGGCATCAAGAATTCAACACACTTTTTTTGTTGTTGTTGTTCAAAAACTTCAAAATTTTATTAAACCATAATTATGCATGTCATGAGCAAAGGGACTGAATTATTATTATTATTGTATTTAAGACAGGGTGTACAGGGTCTCACTGTATATATTGGACTCGTAATGATCTTCCTGTCTACAGCCTCCCAAGCGCTGGGATTACAGGCATGCTCCACCACGGCCAGTCCCAATCGCTGTCCCAGTATGCCCTAGGAATCAAACTCCTGGCCCCTGAGTCTGTCCAAGCAGGCCCTCTACTCTTCTGAGCTGTCTGGCCAGCCCAAGACTAAATTATTTTTGTATCATCTATGAAAAGTAGTTTTATAATTTAACAACCAAGAAATCAATGAAAAGTACATATCAGGTAATATTAGGAAATAGAGTAATTTGTGACAAATTGGTTTATTGAATGTCCATTTTCTGGGATACATTTGTGGTATGCATGTTTTAAAAAACTTATAATACATTTGATTTGTTATATCATAATAAACAGACATTCGATTATATTCTTCATTTGGTATAATATAAAATTTAGCTATACAAATTTGGATCTAAGGGCTGGCCAGACAGCTCAGGGACCAAAATGCCTGCCTAGGCAGAGCACAGCAGCCGGGGCTCAATCCCCGGCATTCCAGGCTGGCCCTGCCCCCCGGGGACACACTGAGACAGCATTGAAACTAGGCGCGGTGGCACGCATCTGTCCCAGTGCTTGGGAGGCTGAACACAGGCAGACCACTGTGAGTACTTCTATCCTGTAGAGCCTTAAGTTCCTGTACTAAATACATTAAAAATTTTTGGATCTACTTCCCATTTTCCTATACTTTTTTTTACCAGGAATCACTGATCTACAAATTCATAAAATAAACTAGGAAATGACAGAAATCAGAGCCATACTTAACGAGCATAATATTTCCTACCCACACAGTAATTTAACTTAGTAGAATTTGAAATTTCATCTGTAGTCTTTTTGCTACTAAAGAATACATTTGGTTCTTTCCATTTTCTTCACAACTCTGACTTCAGGAACAACAAACCTAGACACCACCTCAGCTTTAGAAACAGGTTCCCTCCGTGATGTGAAAGAAGATGAAAAGAGACACTTAGTAACATACTATGTTTCATAGACCTAGAGCTAAACATGGCAGTGGGTTATCAGAACTTATTAACATTAGTGTCAACACACTTTTTTGAGGGACACAATTCAACAAAAAATGCTGATTAATTTTGTTCATAACTTTTATTTTAAAGTTTATACACGTTAAATAAATTCTGCCCATACTTCTATTTATGTCTTGCTTTTCAAAATTGATATGCTAAGTATGTCACTGGAATAACTTTAAATTTCTTAGAATACCATTACAGATGTGTTGCTACAATAGTGTAAGTCATCATCTTTATATAATACAGTATAAAACTGTCATCTACGTAGAATGATTTTGAAAACTAAAAGCCCCATGCATGTGAGTCATTTATCATTGCCCTGTCAGGAACACATATTGCTCTTTTCTGACTTGGGAGACTGAACATTCATAATGCAACTCCGTATGAATTTGCAATAGATTAACAAAACATTTTTTTTCTTTTACCTACACTAAAAATTTGTTGTTCAAGCCCACACTAAAGAATCACAAGATATGAGACACATTTTTCTTCTATTTTATGTTCCACTCAGAAATAGTTTCTTGCAAAGAAAAAGTGGAGAGCTACAACCTTTAAGTAATCAAGATGAGCTCTCAAGGAGCAAAAAGCTCCTGAAGTCTAAAAAGGAGTGGATCCACCACACTGTGAACAAATTCTAAGTATATTTGAGCAATCTTTTAGAAAAGTAGCAGTCCATGTACAGCTGATGATGATCACTCTCTGAAAAACTAAAATTCCTATTAAAGAGATAACATTTGAAAAAGTATAAAAGGCAAGAAGAAAAAAATCATAGTGTTCCTTCAAAATAAAAGTTGCCATTTGCTTTTCCCAACGGATAAAATTTTCTCATAATTGCCTTGGTGACTTATAAGAAATAATGACACATAATTCAATCATGTGACCAGTCTAACTCACAATATTGCAATTTTGGGGGAATTATTGCAATCAGAAAAAAAACAAACAAGTCATACATATCCTGCCATAATAATATACATTTGCTGTTGCCATAATAATACCTAAGAAATAAATATGCAAATTGCAATGGTATTCAACTATAAGCTTTATTTCTTGTATCTACAAGGTAACTGGATTTTACTGAGAGAGTCTTTGTTTAGATGTACTTCACTCAAGGGTATAAGTTAAGTCCAGGTCTTTTCCTTGTGTTCCTGTCTTGCACAAACAGAAGGTATGCAAAAAAATTCTTCTCATGATGAAAGACAGTAACTTAACAGGCTTCAAAGTAAATTACATAAGTGTATTTCAAATCTTTCTTGCATAATATCCACCTATATCTGAGAAGAAGAACTTCCTCTGCCGTCTTTGAATTTAGCTGTTCGGGCCTGAAAATTAACAACAGATAGATGAACAGGACAAATGGTAGATGAATTTCATTAATTTTTAAAATTTTAAGTACACAAACACTTCACAAAAGAAGGTAAAATTCAAAGAAATGGCTAGAGTCAGAGGCTTATATTGCATTTCAATAAAAGGCAATAAATTGTGGAGAAGTTATAAAACAAAGAAAAAAAGTTTTTGGTTCCTAGAGCCAATAAGTTTTAGTAAATGGATGGGGAAATGATGAAGAAAACTAACAAAATGGTAATAAGGTTTGCTGCTGCAGATGCACTATTCTCATTCTGATGTAGGAGTGACATGAGAAAATGAGGGCCTACTGTGGATGGATATCAAATTGCTAATTCCTAGCTGGCTCTGCACATTGGTTGCCCTCAGCATAGGGCTGCAGAGGTGATGACCAAACAACAGACTGACTAAGGTTGAGGCCAATTTTCCACAGAAGACGTAATCCCAAAAGATTCAGTTGATTCAGGGAGAAATAATCGATGGGCCAACAGCAGTAACCCCAAGAAAACCCCATAGCTGATGTAAACTAAAGAGAAACAGCATGGGCTTTACCCTGAGCGTGACTTCTTCACAGTGAGATAGAGTTCAAGAAGTAAACCAGGGAAACACCTACCATATTGGCAGATTTTAATCAGGCATTATTTTGGGAAAGGGTTGATTATGTGAGACTAAGAACAGAAAATGTATGCTACTGGTTCACTCTGGGACTAATATGTTACAATGCCACAGAAACTGTGAAAGCCAGCCACAGGAGACAGATGGTGGAGAGTGAAAAACTAGGTATCGATCACCTGGGATACCCTGAGAAGTTCAAGTTTAGGTCAGGAAAGATATAAGACCTGAATTCTGTGGTGGGAGGTCGGGTCCAAAGGTAGTTAGAGATGAAGGTGATCACACTGAGTCTAGCAGTCGGCCTCAGCCCCACTGCCTAGGACCAATGGAGGCCAACAGTGTGATTGCTTCTCTGTGTACCATCACCAGGGAAATGACACAACTTGGAGAGTTGCCATTGTTTATAGACAGGGCTTCTCTTGAGAAGAGGAATTATCTCAAAAACTCATGGGCTGAAAAGTGGGGCAGAGATGAATATAACTTGCTTAATTCCAAGGACTGTATGTACTAGAAGGAAACCATTCATTTGGAAATACAGAGGATTTTTTATACATTATTATTTTCCCTTGTATTGTGTTGTAGGGTTTCTGTTTGTTGTTTTTTGGTTTGGAGGTTTGTTTTGTTTTGTTTCTTTGCTGGTTTTTAGATTTTATCTAAAAAAACTTATCAAGGATATTCTAGAAAAAGTCAATGAAGCGAACAATCCTGAAAGATCCAATAGAATCAATGCACTGGATACAGCAAGTAGTTAAGTAGAAGGGAAAGCAGAAAAATAATACAATGACAGGAATAAATCAGTATCTATCATTTATAACTATGTTAATTGTCCCAGTTCTCCAACTAAAACACACAAATTAGCAGAATGGATCAAGAAACAAAATCCAACACTATATATACAAGAAACATATTTATCCCAAAAAAATTTATACAATACAATTAAAAGGCTGAAAAATAATATTTCATGTATCAGGAACCTGGCTCTTGGGAAGCTGTAAACAGGCGGATCACTACAAGTCTGATCTAGTAGTGAGATCCTGAACACCATGTAGACCCTTCCCTAATATGCCAAAAAAAACAGGAACCTGAAAAAAAAAAAAAAAAAAAAAGAGTGAACCTTAAACCAAGAATGATCAGAAGAGACAAAAAACTACAAATTGGTTAAAGGAGCTATTCAACAGGAAGGATAACAATTTGGAACATATATGCACAAAACAGTAGTGTACCTAATTTCATACAATAAGCATTACTGGACAAAAAAAGGCACATAGACATCGATGTTTCTTGTACTATGGATAACCACTAGGAAGATACCAATGTAAAATGTATTAATTATTGAAACTGTTCGATTAATTAGCTTCAAAACTGTCTCATTGATATATGTCTATCAATAAAATAATATAATATAATGTAATGTAATACATATAAAAAAGAAAAAGAAAAAACAGTTAAGATAGATATACAGCTACTTTCTCTTAGTTCAATGAGAAGAAAGGTTTGTACTAATATTGTTTAGACAAGATATCATGTACACATCTTGTACTGTGAATAACTACTATGAAGACAACAGTATGCAATGTATCAGTTATTGTAACTGTCCAACTAACCTGTTTTGAAACTGTCTCATTGTTCTTTCTCATTAAAATTAATTTAAAAATTTAAAAATAAAAAAATCAGTGCAATTATGATGGAGGATCTCATTACTCCACTATCACAAATACACAGATCAACCAAAGAAAGTTTCAACAAAGAACTATCATACTTAATCCAAACCTTTGAACAAATGGACTCAATATACATATACAGACTGTTCTAGTTAGCAACAACAGAATACACATTCTTTTCAGCAGCACTTGAAATTTTCTCCCAAATAGATGTTATGATTTGTGTCTAGTTTTCCCCCCAAAGCCTCATGCAGTCATGGGGAGGACTTCTACAGTTTGTGATTAATTTATAATCCACTGAGATAATGGGTGTGAGTGCTGCTGGGATTATGGGTATGAATATTACACCCAGCCTGGGGCAAAGAGCCTGAATGCAATTTAAGGGAGACAGACTTCCTCTTTGTAGCCATTGTTGCTGTTACTCCTCCCTTTTGCTCTTACTATTTTTCTGCCTTCTGCCACCAGGAACTGCTGCCCACTTTCCTGTGCCACTCTGCCTTGGAGTCAGGTGAGTAGGGACTGAAACCTCAATTAACTGTGAGCTACATAAAGCTCTCCTTCCTTCATTTTTGAGTGTCAGGTATTTGTCCCGGCAACGACAGAAGAGTAACTGAGACAATATATCACATACTAGCCAAAAAATCATGCTTAGTTAAATTCAAAAGAATTGAAATTTTGCTGTGTGTATTACCAATGAAGGTCATCAATGGCAAAAGAAATTATACAAATTTATGGAAAATAAACAACATGCTCTTTAATAATCAATTAAGTCAAGAAAAAATCAGGGAAAAAAGAAGAGAATTCCTAGAAGTAAATGAAAATGCCAGTAAAATATATCACAATTTATAGGATACAATAAAAATAATCCTAGAATGTAAGTATATACCTATAAGCGTTCATATCAGAAAAAGAGAGAAGCCAGATGGTGGCATGCACCTGTAATATCAGAACTTGGGATGCAGAGGCAGGATTGCCACTAGTTTGAGGCCAGCCTGGGCTCCATAGTGAGGTCAAGGCCAGCATGAACTCAGAAAGATCTTGTCTCACAAAATAAAGCAAAACAGAAAGAGAGAACCAAAATAAATAGCAACACAATGCACCTCAAGTTCTTAGGAAAAAAAAGAATCCAAATGCAGAGCATGTAGAAGGAAGAAAATTATAAAGATCAATGACTCCAAGAACTGGTTCTTTGAAACAGAAACCAAATAGACAAAACCCCTTAGCTAATCTTGCCAGAACAAAAGGAAGGAAAAACCACAAATCAACGTAATTAAAAATGAAAAAGGTTGCATCACAAAAGATACCATGTAAAAACATTACAACTACTTCAAAAACCTATACAGCAATAAATTGGAGAACTCAGAAGAAATGGAGAGATTCCTACACATTATGAATTACCAAAAGTGAACCAAGACTTAAAAATCCCAAAGTACCCAATAACAAACAACGAAAGTGAAGCAATAATTTAAAAAACCTACCAAGAAAAACACAGGACCAAATGGATTCACTGCTGAATTCTACAACTCATCCAGCTGGCTGACACTGACAAAAGATCTATAAGGTGCTGTAGATCTGACCTTGTCAGATACATAAGTTACATTTCTTGTTATATAGGTCTTGCTTTATCTTTGTCTTAAGCATCCAGCAGAAAAGTATAAAAATGAGGTATATAAAATAAAGCCATATTAATATGCTGAGCTGTAAAAAGCTCTAGTCAACAACTTCTTCAGATAACCCACTACTATTATGTACTGCTGGACTGTGTTGGAGTATTTCACTGAATTCAAGCACCTATAGTAATTGAATGCCAATAGAATACCCACCCCTGACAGGACTAAACAAAAATGAGGGGATACAAAGGAAGGACCATTTTGTGTTTGTATAAATAGTACAGTTAGGATAAATATGCAGTACTTTCATGTAGTTCTGCGAGAAGAAAGATTTGCACTAGTAGTGTTTGGACAGGATATCCTGTCTGTTTCTTGTACTGTAGTTAACCACTAGGAAGATAATAATGTAAAAAGTATTAATTATTGAAACTGCACTATAGATCAGCTTTAAAAAGATACGTGTACAGCTACATTCTCTTAATTCAGTGAATTAAGGGATCTGCTCTAATAGTGTTTGTAAATAGAATATCATAGATGCACCTTGTACAATAAATAACCACTAAGAAAACAATATGCAATGTGTTAATTATTCAATCTGTTCTTCTAATTCGATTTGAAAATATCTCATTGTTATTTGTTCTTCAATAAAATTATGGAAAAAAACAAAATCTGGAACTCTATCTTCACTTTCACTGAAAAGATTTTGCAAGTTTGTGTTTGAAATTTTATGTTCCTCTATATCACTTTGGCTTTGTTTCATGCTGTCTTTTTGTTTCCTGTATTTCTCATTCAAGAAATCCATGGTTTCTCTAATCTCCTGTATTTTTTTGTCAGTGTCTCCTTGAGAAGCAGTTATCAGTTCTTTTACTTCAGAGATTATTTCTGATCTGATGTCCTCTATATGTTTCTACATTTGATTCTTTACTTCAGACACCATTATTTCAGAGGTTTCGTTTTTATTTCAGAGGTTATTTCTGATTTGAGTTCCTCTATACTTTTCTGATGTTGTTTCTTTACTTCAGACACTATTGATTCAGACGTTTTAGCTCTGTGATTCCCAATTTCTCCTGTGCTAGTGACCTCTGCATTGTTCTGGCTGGGCTAGGGGCCTGAGATAACATTTCTTTCTTTCTTTTCGTCATTTTGTATAGCACTGAAATTCGGGTACAGATCTACTAAGTTTGTGTTCAGCCAGTTGTTCTCGTCTTGGATCTGGCTGCTGTGCTCTAGCCTTTGAAAGTGAGCCTGTTTGTCCCCCTCTGGCAAGATGTTCTTCTCCTGGATTAGCTGGGTGGTTCTGGCCCCTAGTCTCTTTGCAGGGACTTTATTGCAGAGCTTCACCCCAGGCCTGTATGCCACCCCTGGGCTGGGTCTGGAAGGATGCAGGGTGCACAGGGAAGCACGGAAGCTCTCCCACACACTCACTGGGCCTGGGCTTTGGCTGGGTCTTGAGGGGTCATAAAAGCATGCTGGAGGGCCTGAGATGGATCCAGAGAAGGCCAGTGGCTGCGGGGGTGAGCGGAAGCTCTCCCACACCCTTGCCTGGCCTGGGCTTGTGCTATTATCTTTGCAATCTCTCTTAAGAATAAAAAAAGTATGTGTCTTTCTTATATTACTATGTATTTCTAAATATTATACTTAAACAGATTTTTGAACATTCATCAATTTTGTAGCAGTCAATTTCCTGCTCTAGTAAATAAGAATTTTGCTATCCTATTGATACAAACATAGCTGCTGTAAGCAGCTTCCCTGTCCTCATTTTTTTCACATAGTTTGGTTGCTATATTAGGACAGCTCAGGAATCAGTAGCGTTGTTATTACTATTTAAATATTACTTACCACTGAGCCAATAGTACCTGTGATGACTATTTTTTTCTTTCTTTAAAAAAAATCGCTTATTTATTTGTTTATTTTTTGATACAGTGTCTCACTTGACATCTTGGGCTCATAGTGATCGTTCTGTCTTAGCCTCCCTAGTCCTTGGATCATAGGTGTGTGCCACTGTGCCTCCTTTTGTTGGCTAAAAGTGTGGAGACAATATGGCATGTGGCACCAGTTATGGAACTAGGGTGTTTGTACTTGCCAGACAGCAGCTTAGACCACTGAACTGTCTCTCTAACCTTCTCTCTCAGTGTTATGATTTGTGTCAAGCTGACCCCTCAAAGCCTCATGCAGTCATGGGGCAGACTTCTGAAACTGTGATTAACTCATGGTCTACTGAGATTTTGGGTGTGAGTGCTGCTGGGATTATGGGTGAGTACTACACCCAGCCCGGTAACCAGAATGCAAGGGAGACAGACTGGCGTTCTGTTGCCATTGTTGCTGCTACTCTTTTTGCTTTCTTGCTTTTTGCTGCTGCCATGAACAGCTGCTCTCTGCCATGTGTCACCCTGCACTGGAACCAGCTGAGTATGGACTAAAACCTCCACTGACTGCGAGCTAAATGAACCTTGCCTTCCCTTATTTTGAGGGTCAGTTATTTGCCCCAGAAATGAGAGAAGAATAACTAAGACACTCAATATATTAAATTTATCTTTTGAGATATTCTTTTTTCTCTGCATTTTGTTTCCTCTGTATTCTATTTTTCTTATGCCAAGCTGGCTTCATACTTTGCTCTGTGTCCATCTCTCAGTGTTGGGAACCAGTCTGATTCTAGATCTGAGATCGTAACCCTTTGAGCTCATAGCTTAATATATGCAAACTCACCTATAAAGCTTCCTTTTCTGTGGCTGACCTGGGCCTTGACTTTTGTCCTCTCTGAATGAAGGCCCAAATTATACTATAGTATAAGCAAATGCCCTCTAAGCATAAGTACTTTTGTTGTTCTAGTACCACTTTTTGTCTCTCTTAGTGTTTCACACAAAATTTATTATTTGAATTTGACTATTTGATGTTTTTAAGGTGATTAAAACAATTTTATTAGATTGTTTTCAAAAAATGTTTAGATCTGTGTAGATGTATACATCATTAATGGAAACAGGAAGTGTTACTTCAGTATTTATATTATTTTTGAATATATGGTACTGATGATTACACTAAAGAAGTATACATTTAATTTATAAAACATTGTTTACATAAATTTAAAAACTTGGGTGAGTTTAATTAATATAAGTTCTTCTCAGTTCTCCTTTTCAGACATTCAAAGAAACTTGTCTACTAGGCATATTAACTCATTTGAGTAGAGCTAATACCCTCTCTGTGTACCTCAATAGCTTCACTACTTTTAACCTTAATGCAAAGTAATTTTTATATATGATAGTTAATTTTATCTGCTAAGTTGAGTGGGTTCAAGGATGTCCAGATATCCAGGAAGACTTTAGTTCTAGGTCTGCCTGTGAGAGTGTTTCTGGCCCATATTAGCATTTGAATCAGTAGACTGATTAAGTAAAGAAGGTCCACTGTCATCAGTGTGGATGGATGCTATCCAATCTAATGAGGCCCAGACAGATGAAAAATACAGAGAAAGGGAGGTTTTTTCACACTTTGAGATAAGACATTTATCTCCTGCCTTTGGACATTAGTGATTGTTTTTCTCAGACCATCAAATCTTGGTACTTATATCAATGCTTGCCCTTATTTCTTACGCCTTTAAAATTGGCATGAACTATAGCACTGAATTTCCTGGCTCTTCAGCTTGTGCATACCACATTAGGGGACTTCTTGGCCTTTATATCCACATAAGCCAATTCTCATACATCTCCTCTTAATGTGCCCACATATGTACTATTGGTTCTGCTTCTGGGGGGGGGGGACATTAATAGCATTATTGGAACACTTAGTGGTATATCAGAATGGGTTCTGAAGAAATGGTAGCTGAACTAGTTGTTTCAGCAGGATTGGAGATGAGAACGTGGTGGCCTCGGCAGCAGGTCTTTGTAGTGTTCTAGCAATAAGGACAGTTTTTAAAAGGGATATATGTGGATAACTGGAATAGGTGATAGATTTTGGGAGTGGGACACAAAGTGCACTTGTGAATATGAACTAAAATTCATGGGGTACTTGCTAGGTGTCATGCCAATGCTAGAGACATTACATAGGTTATTTCTTCTAATGAGGTGCTAGAGGGAAAGGATACTCAAAGCATCAATCTTAAGCTATTTACTAATTTTATCTTGCTAGCGATAGCTCAGCTTCTCTAATGCTTGGTTTTAAAACTGTTTCTAACTGCTTAGGGTCAAGGGGAAGTCAAATGTAAAATTGCCAGATCTGACTTTTTGTGATGACAGTCACATCTCAATTCATAAATGGATCAAAGAAGAACTCAAGAAATGACCTCTATTAAAGACCACTTTGGAGTTGCTAATAAGTAGCAGAATATATTCATTTGAATTTCATTTTTGGCCAATGCATAACCTCTGTGAAGCCTTGCAAAATTATTAAAGTGCCAAAAGTGAGCAGAGGGAAGGCTTGGATCATCCCCAGGATTGGATAATCATGCAGATTATTGTCAGTTTGTAGGATTCATTTTCAAAAGTGGGAGCTGTGATCTGGAAGCCCTTTTAATCTTGGAACTGCTAATGGCAGTAAGCACCATATCTGCAAAAGTAGCTTTGTATAATTCTTTGTTTTGGCACTGGGCAGTGTTTGTGTGTTAGAGTCTGGGTGGAAAAGAAAGGACAAATACAGAATTAAATAGTTGGTTCAACCTGCCTCACAGCAATTGCTTTAGTTTTCAAAGGCAAAAGCCTTCAGCTGTTTCAGCACTGATTGGAGGCAAAGTAGCTGGCTCTCAGGAGAATACTTGCTGAAAAGAACAGGACTGTGTGGCTTTGCCTCTTTAAAATTTCTACTGCTAAACCCTAGGCTGCCTTGCCTCCTTGCTACTTTTATCCATTGGTAATTTCCCCTTGAAATGTTATCATCTAATTCTTCCCCAGGTTTTACTCAACCATGTGTTCAACTGTTAAAGGCTGCTTCAGTTAATGCCACCATTCATCACAGAGCAATCTATATGAAGCCTCTAGAAACTAGGGGAGGACACCAAACAAACCAACTCCACTCAAAACTCCAAGACAAACAGCCCTCACTGTGAAGACTACAATGATTTTACTCACAACAAATTTAAGTAAAGCGAGAAATCACACAGCAAAGTTTCAGGAGCTCATTGATGGCATATATATATATATATATATATATATATATATATATATATATATATATATATTTGACAGAACTGGTTTATCCTCAACAGGTAAAATAGCACCACTCTACAGATTTTGCTTGGTCTTTTACTTTACTGGGCATAATTCTTAGAGTTTTATATTTATCACATTTACCAGTATATATTGGTAGGAGAGAAATTCTTTAGGATAGACAGCAAGATTGTGGCACAGGTCTGTAATTCCAGTGATAGAGAGGCTGAAAACAAGAGGATCACTACGAGCTAAGAAGTAGCAGAACTGAACCAGAGCCTGGAACAAATGGACTTAGTGGACATATCCAGAGTGTTCCACCCAACCACAGCTGAGTACACATTTTTTTCAGCTGCACATGGGTCATTTTCTAAAATAGACCACATACTAGTCCATAGGTCATGCTTAAGTATATGCAAGAAATTACAAATTATCCCATGTATATTATCTAACCACAGTACAATGAAACTGGATATAAATGACAAAATAAACCAGAAAAATCCCACATACACATGGAAATTAAACACCCTACTCAGCAATCAATGGGTAACAGATGAAATTAAATGAAAAACTGAAAAATATCTACAATTCAATGAAAATTCAAGCACAACATATAGAAACTTATGGAATGCAATAAAAGTAGTTCTCAGAGGGATACTTATAGCTGTGAATTCACACATTAGGAACACAGGATGGGAACAAATAAACACAGTAACGTTGCACCTCCAACACCTAGGAAAGGAAGAGCAAACAAAACCTAGAGCCTAAAGAAGGGAAGAAATCATAAACATTAGAACAGAAATTAATTCAACTGAAACAAGAAAATAGTTCAAAGAATTAACGAATGAAAAAGCTGGTTCTTTGAAAGACTAAATAAAATTCATAAGCCCCTAGCTAACCTCATCAAAAAGAAAAAATTCAAATACAAGCAATGAGGAATAAAAAGGACATAATTACCACAGATCCAGTGGCAATCCAGATTATCAATAGCTACTTTGAGAATCTTTGCTCTCACAGAACAGAAGGCATATAAGAAATAGACAGATTCCTACAAAGGCACAAACTACCAAAACTGAATCAAGAAGATATAAAAACTCTCAATAACCCAGTGACAGCCAATGAAATACAAAATGTAATAAAAATCCTACCGACAAAAAAAAAAAAGTCCAGATGGGTTTACAGCTGAATTCTCTAAGAAATTTATGGAAGTAATATCCCCTGTACTCCTAAAATTCTTCAATGAAATTGAAAAGGGAGCAATCCTCTCAAAATCATTCCTCAAGGCAAGTATTATACCAATAACTAAACCAAGGAAAGATGCAACTAAAAAAGGGGCTACAGGTCAGTCTCCCTCACAAACGCAGATACAAAAATCCTCAATAAAATCCAAACAAATACAATACAGGAAATCATCAAGAATATTATTCATCATGACCAGGTAGGATTCATCCCAGCAATGAAAGAATGGTTCAATATTTGAAAATCTATGAATGTAATGCACTATATCAAAAGAGTGAAAAGTAAAAACTACATGGTCATGATAAATGATTCAGAAAAGGACTTTGACAAAGTCCAACAAACATTCATGTTCAAAGTCCCACAGAAAATTGGAATAGATGGCTACTATTTCAATCTCATAAAAGCCATCTATGACAACACCATAGCTAAAATTTTTCTAAATGGGGAAAAAGTGAAATCGTTTATTTTCAGATCTGATACAACATAAGGATGTCCTATATCACCCTCCTATTCAATACAGTTTTGGAATGTTTACCTAGAGCCATTAGAAAAGAGAGAGAAATAAAAAGAATAAGAATAGATAAAGAAGAAATTAAATTATCATTATTTGAAGATGACATGCTACTTGATTTAGAAGATTAAAAACACTCCACCAAGAAATGACTACAATTGATACACAAATTCAGTACCATAGGAGAATACAAAGTCAATACCCAAAAGTCAGTACCATTCCTCTACACAGATAACAAGCACAATTAGATGGAAATTACAGAAACAAAACCATTTATAACAGCACCACAGAAAACGATGTATCTTGGAATTAATCTAACTAAAGAAGTCAAAGAATTTTTGAAGGAAAATTGAAGTACTCAGAAAAAAGAGATCATAGAGGATTTCAGAAAATGGAAAAATATTCCCTGCTCCTGGATAGGAAGGACCAACATTGTGAAGATGGCCATACTCCCAACATTGTTGTACAGATTTAAAGTGATCCTTATCAAACTACCAACAATATGGCTCCAAGACTTAGAGAAATCATTCCTAAAATTTATTCGGAACCAGAAAATACCTAGAATATCAAAGGCTATCCTGGGTAACAAAAGCAAGGCAGGAAACATTACAATTCCTGACTTGAAATTATACAACAAAGCTTCTGTGATAAAATCAGCCTGTTACTGGCAACAAAATAGACCTGAGGGTCAATGGAGTAGATGAGAAGATGGAGGAGACTATACGAACACACTCAGCCCCCTTATTTTCAACAAAGGTGCCAAACATGTTTACTGGAAGAAAGATAGTATCTTTAACAATTGTTGCTGGAAAAACTGGCTCTCTACTTGACAAAAAATAAATTTTGATGCAGGTCTATCACCATACACTAAGCTAAAATCAAAATGGATTAAAGATCTAAACATTAAAACAGAAACACTAAATCTGGTGGAAGAAAAATAGGAACAACTATTGAAGACATAGCGGTAAGAAAAGAGTTCATGAACAAAAATCAAATCGCACAGTAACACTTGAAAGAATTAACAACTGGGAACCCCTCTGATTGAGAAGATTTTGCAAGTGAAAAGAAATTACCAAAAAAAATAAAAGGACAACCTTCAGATTTGGAAAAAAAAACTTGACTAATAAGCACTCAGACAAAGGTCTGATCTCTAGAATTTATAAAGAACTAAAAAAGATTAGGGCTCCTAAATTGAAAGACCCAATAAGGAAATGGCCATTCAAGATGAACATACTTTTCTCAGGGGATGAAATTTAAGTGAATAAATATGTAAAAAAAACGCCCCAAATCACTAGCCATCCATGACATGCAAATTAAAGCAATACTGAGATACCATCTCACACCACAAAGAATAGCTATCATAAAGAAATCAACCAACAACAAATGTTGGAGAGGTTGTGGAGAAAAGGGAACACTTCTCCACTGCTGGTGGGAATGTAGACTGGTGCAACCATTACAGAAATCACTCTGAAGAAACCTTAAGAAAATAGGACTGGAAATCCCATTCAAGCCAGCTATCCCCCTACTGGGAATTTTTCCACAGGAACTGAAAACATCATATTATAGTGATATATGCAAACTATGCACAATTTGTAATAGCCAAAACTTGGAACCAACCAAGATGCCCATCACCTGAGGAATGGAAGAAAATATATGGTATTTTTATACAATAGAGTTCTATTCAGCTATACAGAATGATAAACTCAAAGCCTTTATGTATAAGCAGATGCCACTTAAAAATATGCACATAAGTGACATAAACCAGACCCAAATGTATAAATGTCATATAGTCTCCCTAGTATAAGAACTCAAAGGAAGAAATAAAATACATAGCACAATTAAAAGGTAAGCAAGAACTTGAGAATAGACAATGAAGAGAGGGCAAGGAGAAAAGCTAGGAAACATGACAGGGGCAAAGTCATACATTTATATGCACAAGATGAGAAAAGATCGTGAGAATCTCAGCAGCGTTTTGAAAATAGCAGCTAACTGTTAGGATTCTTACCCTGACAAAATATATATGTGCTGATACCTGTGAACTAAACAACTGCAATGGAGAATGCAATATGTAATGGTAAGGTCATCCATGGAATGTCTGTCCTTGTGGCCTTCTCGTTATGTACTGATTGTCATGACATATCACTTACTGCCATACTGTCTCTCAAGTAAATGTTTGAAAAAATGAGGGCAATTAAATGAACTCAAGAGTCAAAAAAAGTCACAGGACTGTCCTGATACAAGGCTGTATACTGTTAGATTTCTAAATTTCTGTGTAAAAACATGTAAATGCTTATTCTGAATTTTTAGTATTTTTTCCTTTTTAATCTTTTTTCTTCATATACTGAGGGACTCAAATTTTAACACATCAATACCTCATTGAAAATACCTGTTCCATGTTATGTCTAAGATCTTTGATATCCAGACGGATAGTGGGGGTTAAGCCCAACTGCCTATGTTGTAAGGTAACAATAATAAGCCTCTCTTCTGGAATGTTAAGAATCTAAATTTGCTGACCAAAAATTAGAAAAAAAAAAAAAGGCTTGAAGACAGCCAACACTTTGGCCCTAACTTTCAAGGTCAGTGAATACACAAGACATAAGAGAACCTGCATTATAACATCACATAACTCAGCTGTGTTCCAAATTTTCTGATCAAGGACATTATGGGACCGCAGAGGAAAATGAACAATAATGTAGAGTGTGCCTAAAGAGAGTGACATGGAGAAAAAAATATTCTCTTAGACTTTCACAGAGAGCAAATTGGTCAAGCAATGACCATGACACATCCACATGGCTGACACTGACAAAGAATCTACAAACTGTGGTAAAGGGTCTCAGGTTAAACTCTGAGAGAATTTGACTGCCTTATCAAATACAAATTTCTTGTTATATACTTCTTGATTTATCTCAGTCTTAACCATCCAGCAGAAAAGTATGAAGACGAAATGTAAAAAGTAAAGGAATATTAATATGCTGAACTGTAAAAGGCTCAAGTCAACAACTTCGGACATTGCCAGTCTTACAGAAAACTCACTACTATTATGGACTACTGTATTATATTGGGATATTTTGCTGAATTCATGCACCTACATTATTTAAACGACAATGGAATAGCCTTCTCTGACAAAAATAACCAAAAAAGTGGGATAGAAATGAATGACCATTTGTATGCTTATACTCAAAACAGTTCAAAGAATTAACAAATGAAAAATCTGGTTCTTTGAAAGGTTAAATAAAATTGATAATCCCCTAGCTAACATCATCAAAAAGATGGAAGAAAAAATTCAAACACAAGAAATAAGGAATGAAAAGGGTGGCAAATCAGACCCAGTGGCAAATCAAAAGATTATCAATAGCTACTTTGAGAATCTTTACTCTCATCCAGGAGAAGACACAGACAAAATGCAGAGATTTCTAGAAAGGTACAGATTACCAAAACTGAATCAAGAAGATATAACTCTCAATAATCCAACAACAGCTAATAAAATATGAAATATAAGCCAGGCGTGGTGGCGCAGGCCTGTAATCCCAGCATTCTAGAGGCTGACACAGGAGGATTGTTGTGAGTTCAAGACCAGCCTGAGCTACAAAGTGAGCTTAAGGCCAGCCTGAGCTGCATAGTGAGACCCTGTCCCAAAAAGACCAAAAATACAATAAAATAAAATATGAAATATAATTTATTATTTTTATTTAGTTTTATTTTATTGAAATACAAATGTCAATCAGACAGTTTCAAAACACCATAACCATACAGAGTCAATGAAATAATACATTGCAAACTGTTTTCATAGCGTTTTGGTATTGTACAAGGTGCATACATGATATTATATTTACAGGTATTTATGTAGCTGAATTATATCAAAGATTCAATAATTATTTACCTAGTGGATGACCATAGCACTAAAAGCTGACATAATATCCTGTCCA